>JAZGTK010016713.1:0-12598 GCA_036877625.1 Ambastaia sidthimunki
ATGCTGAATCCCAAATGAGTTGCAACAGACATATTGCATTACTCTAAAATTATGTGCTATGAACACACAAACTAACCCACACTTAGAAAGTGCCTGAACATCCATCACATCTCACTGAACTACACTCTTCTCTGACACACACAGTACCAAATCCAGATAGTAACATCACACACTCACTCTCATACCCACAGGAAGGAGCAATCGCAAATGAGATCTTTCCAGTAGCTTGATTATTTCTCCTAGAGCAATAGAATTTAATGGTGAGGGAACAGAAACTTTTTTTTTAACGTTTTTTAAGTCTTCTGTCTAGATATTTCACCCAAAAAAGATCCCAGTCATCCTACTTTTATTCATACATTAAAAAATGTCTCAGACTGAGAGATTTACTAATAATATCTTCAGATTTGCAAAGATATCTGTAATCAAAAGTCAGAAATTTTTAAATTAAATCAAGCAAAAAAGGTAATTTAACCTAAAAACATTTTGGTAATTTTGTAAGCGATTGTCCAATTTGTGCCCATCTTTATTTTTTTCTAAGGAATTTTGGAAGAAACATCAAAGACAATGTTGATACCTAAATTAACCTTAACTGAGAACTTCACTCAGAGCAATAAAAGTTACCTCTGAGCAGTACAATTTTCCTTTAGGTATCGTGTTGATTTTTCTTGGAAACTTCCACCAGTGCTGCTTTCCTTTGCCAAGAGAATCAGCCTCCAAAGTATCTTTCTGCTGACTACATCAACAAAGTCATTTGATACTAAAGGACAAAGTGAACAATACTGCATAAATCTGCTACCACCAATCCATCCTGTTCTAGCTCAGGAGCCTCCTGATGAGGGACAAGCTGCAGAAAAGATAAAGGTCTCTCTCCAACTGCTAAAAGGGCAACTGACAGATTACCCTCAAAATCACAGGGCTAAATGCCCGCATTGTTCCCAAATTCAACAAATCCCAGTGGAGGTGCAGAAACCTTGACTAACTGGCTCTGGAGCCAAAACCTGACACTGACAACTAGGGCCATTGTGACAACGAAATTGTACTGTGAGATAATTATACCAACAACAGTAGCAAAACAAACACTGTACAAAACACAAAACTCATTTAAAACTCACCACCACAATGCTGTAGTACTCTGGATGGTTCCCAGGGTGTTGCTATGCAATTGCTAAGTTGTTTTTAGCACATTGCTTGCTCAAGAGTAATGGGTGGTAGCTAGCTGCTACGTGGTTGCTAACTGATTCAAATCAAATGAGCCCATTTTCTATCATGTTTTGCCTTCTAAATATGTCTGACCACTTAGAAGTCAACAAATTGTACCAATTGAGCCATCGCTAATATCCATATCACTGGTGCAGGATGATGCATCACATTTTCATTATTTAAGATTATAGGTCTGTTTATCCATAGTGCTGACACACTGTTTTTAATCTCAGAGGGTGAAATGCTAAAAGTGACAACATCTTTAAGGGTCAGATGGCCAGGTGTGCTGCATAAGGCATCTAAACTGAGGTGCTGACCAATGAAAGGCAGTCACGGATAAACCTGCTGAAGATATGCAATTATGCAGAACACACTGCAGAAATAATTGCTTAGTAAACAAACAAGCTACAGCTTAAGGGCAGCTTTAGCAATCTCCAAACTAACTCAAATAGTTTGGAGATTATATACTCACTTCTTAGTGAGTTTATACTCACCGTATAAACTCACTAAGAACCTTCACTAATAAACACAGTCTTTAATATCAGACATTTAATGACACAAACAGTATGTATAAATTTCACACTTACAGGAAATTAACTACTGAGATTTGTCCTTATATCCAACAGTATTAACTAACTACCTTTTGTAAAATCAAATAGCAGCATCTACCTTCAGCCAACCAGGTATCCAGGTGACAACATCCTCCCGTTTCCTCCTCCTGGACCAACTGGGTGACATCAGTCCGAATTCAACTCGCTCCGGGTGATAATTCAGAACCAGAGCCCTGGCTAACGGACCTCTCCCATAAAGACGAGTCAGTCTCTCTTTGCTATCCATTAAGGCGTCCGCAGGTCTCCTTCGCTATCTACCAAAACCATCCACTGTACCTGACCCGAGGTTTTCCGCCTCTGCTTCCGCCGAGGTTATTTTTAAACTGTACGCCCTGAGAAAGGGCACTGGTGTTGAGATCAAGTTCTCTGGCTCTCAGCATTTCTGGAGACCACGCCAGCACAAAGGCAGCGGGGCTGCGGAAACTCAATCTCTTGCTTTGGCTTAGTGCTAACAAAGGGTTATTTAGGAGTGTTTAAACATTGTGACTATTAAGAGGTCTGAGGAGAAATAATGGGGTTATTGTTTTAGCCATTTGATTAGATGAAATCTTTGTGAAAACAAATGCACGTCTTTATTTTGTCTCACCGAGAGACCCACCGGGTGTAAGGTCATACAGTTTTATCAGCAAATAATGAGAGCTTAATGATTGTCTCTTGTACTTGAGTGGACTGACCTTTATATTTATTCAACATCTTAATTAAATTTCTGAATGCAGAGAGTAGGTTAAACCATTTCACAATTATATACAGTCAGAATACAAGACAAGTGGCACTAAACCTCAGACTGACATCTAATAATTCCAGGATTCTAAAACTGAATCCTAAATTAAAAGTGTGTCCTCCGAAATTGATTTTAGGGGCTTTATTACATTCTGAGAATTTTTTCTACACATATAAATCCACACAGTGTGTCACTGGTTTATGCAAAATAACTTTCAACTGACTTAAGGTTTCTGGGGGGGTTCTCATATATGCATGTTTATTGGTATTTACATGATGCTTCATGGAATTGCAAACAAACAAATAAATAAATACATAAATGTCTAAATATAAATACAATATATCTTATCTCTCAATATGGTCTGATGTGATTTTTTTAAAAGTTATGTTTAAAGGTATGTTCAGCTACACATCTTTAACCTGTATTCACAGGTTAAACCTCAAATCACAGTGATAATAATGCTTTTTCTCATACAATGAAACTTGACCACTTTTCTAAGGCAGAAAGTGGTTTAATTAGGATAAGACAAATAAACGCTTCTTTCCTGACCCTCTTCAGACCCATGTGACATTTTCTGTCACAATGTATTAAGCCCCAAAAAACACAGTGCAGTGTGTGTGTCTGTTTACTCACAGAGGCAGAGGGATTTCGCACCATCACACTGGGGGTTGTGGCCCGGAGAGCTCCACTCAATCCATGGTAGTATTTGAAACAAATCTTTGTTTCAGCTGTGTGAAAGATAGAAAGAGAAAACAAAATCAAATGTAGGTCAAAACATTGTTTACTTACACACTGATCCAGTATCAGCTTAGTAATCCGAGTTATATTTAGCATGTTTCACTTTAGGGTTTTTTTTGTATTTCGAACAAGGATGCTGGTTATTTCTAGGGTGTTGCAATTTTTTGTGTAGTTAAATATAAAAAGTTAAAGAAAAATATTACAATTTTTTAGGAAACCATCATTTTAGAGTGTTTGGATGACTATAACACCAGCAAAATTGCAATGAAAACTGAAATCTTGCTTAAGCGTGTGTAAAGGAGCTTAACAGAATTACATGACATGTCTCCCAGTGTGCATGTTTCCTAATTCAAATTCATATTTCACTGAAGCACCCTGCTGGTGTGTGAAGCATATGGTAACAAAAGATGAATTAGACATGATATATCTGGTATTGTCATGTATAATCATTCCAAAGGAGTGATGTGCTGTCACTAAAACATTCAGAACACTTGTGAAGTATTGACTTTGACACTTAGTATGTGCGCCATGTACCAAAAACATGGTGTAGATGGACTTTGCTCTTGCAGGTGAGCTGGCCAGGCAAAACACGTCCCCTTTTTTTAGTTACTACACCTTCTAAATATAGAGAAATCAAGTCTGGCCTACTTCCTTTTTTGCCCACACCTGGCTGGATGTCACCTATATAATGTGGAGCAATTTCCTAACTGTTCTCATTTGTACAGAGACTAACAGTTTATACATCTTGAAACACATTAGCCCCAAAATATATTTTGATGCTTAGGCACTTGCTTAGGACCAATTAAGTAGCAGCCTCCCCAGTGTATGAACCAATCAGAAAATAGGAAGTCAAACTCTTACAGGAAGTCAAATATTAGTAAAAAAACAAGTACAAATATTTGACACATGACACGATTGCCAAAATGCCACAATTATTGTGGCAAAAAAAAACTGTGCGCTTAAAAAAAACTGTAGTATGTAGTAAAAAGTATGATACAGTAATTTTATTTCTACGAAACACACAAGTAATTTGCGGAGAAAAGGCTTTAACAAGTGTTGGGGACAATGCTGATGAAGTTTATCTCGTGGGAATGATGTCATGTTAGGTATTCAGTTAATTTATTCTGTCACCTCAATAACCACATACTAACTATCATGTATCGGACTTTCAATTTTATGACTTCAGTTGTAAAGCTATACACTGTTTCTCAATCCCAGCTTGAATGTGGCACAGCCACACATGGAAGACATCATGCATGCAAACCAGTGAGCAACATATTATGAGACAGAGGGGGGTTGTCATGGAGGTAGTCGAGCTGCTCTGACTAACAAAAAGCGAGGAACTTCAAAAGCTTCATATCTGAGTCTGGCTGCTCTGAGATATGGCAAGATGCACAAAACAGGGAAACATATTTATATATTCATGCTATTAAATTTGACAGCACACCAGCATGAATTTAGGTGGCAAGCCTGTTTCTCCAATGAAAAACTGTAGTCTTAGGTCAGCAGATGTATGAAGCTGTGACAACTTAAAATCTTTAAACCCTGAAGATGTTTCTAACAACGTGAATCTTTATGTGACTTTTATAGTCATCAATATTTAGAAAAATCTAAAAATCTTAAAGTTTTCAATCACACAGAAATGGTAGGAAGCATTTGGAATATTTCTGAATAAAACAGGAAGGGAATACTTACCCTCCATAAAGTACAAGCTGTTATCGATTCTCCAGACAATTTGACCTTTGTGGGAACCACTCACCCCACGACTCTTATAGTCCAGGAAGTTTTCTGACAGAACCTCATCTATAAAAGGAACACAATGTAGCTCATAATGACAAAGGCAGCAAGTTGTGCTCTTGTGCATATATTTTTATATATATTGCAATATCTATAACGGTCTACTGTCTAATTATCTATAACAGTCTACTGAAAAGCAAACAAAAAAGGAAAGTTGTGTTTATAATTGTATTTATATTTAACAAACCATAGGGAACAGACCCCTGCCTCACCCCAATATTTAAATCTATTGGTCAAGAACTTTTCCAGACAAATCACATTCTCACCAATAAGGTACATGCCAATCCAGTCCCCGGCATCCACTTCCTCCTTGATGTCCCAGCAGATGATAATGTCCTCTGATTGGTTGATGCAGTAGAGGGAAGTGCTGACTGTTAGGGTGGATCGGCTTTGCAGGGACACCAGATCTGTATCGCTAGTGGACCGTGGCAAAGCCAGGGGGTCGTTGGGGCTATGGTGAATAAAGCCGAAACGTGCCACATCCTTACACCTCCGCCGGTTCTGGGCAGTCCGTGACGGGGAGGCCATGGCTGCCAGGCCCAGAAACCTGCTCTGGTACAGGTTCTGCAGGACAATAGTCATGTCAGTTTATAAAGTTTACCTTAGAATAAGTTTCTTTCTTAAAGATTTGAATTAATCTTGTTAAACTCTGACAAATCATTTATTATAACAAAAGTGTATGGAGAACTGTCAATTGTTATACCTCAATGCTATCTCTACATATTGATAATATAATAATAGTTTCTTAATTTCCATAATAAAACTGAAGTACACTTTTAAAAATGATACACAGTAGTATATACAATAACATGAAATAAAAAAGTTAGCGGAAATGTTGGTCAAAGACATTCCTCGAATGCATCAAATGATTGTAAAATTAATGTAAAGCCTTTCTCAAACAGAGATCTGAATCTGAAAGTAATTTTAACAGACTGCAGTCTAGAGAACAACAATATACCAATTTCACATTCAGTGTGGCACCTTTATAAATTTCAGGCATGAATAACTGTAACATTACAACAGCAGTTATTGTTCTGACTAAAATTCTAGGGAGAGTGTTGTATTACATCAAATACAATAGTTTGTATGTTCTACAATCATTGTAAACAAATTACAGCACATTATAGTGTAGCTGCCCCAATTAAAAATGAATACAGTAAACATAAGGAGTATCTCAGCCAGTTCTAAAGACATTTTAGTTAATTGTTGCGAGTAATGCAATCTGCTGTAATTGTTTTTATAGTAATTAGAGTGATTAAGGAAACTGGGTTATTCAAAACTGAACTAAAAGGGAATTCATGTAAACATTTCATATTATTGTCCAAACTATCTAAATTACTGGCCTGTTGAAATGCAGTGTTGTAGCAGGATTTACAGTATGTACAGTATATGAGTGTTAGTCTGGAAGTATGGCACATTCCAGAAGATGGAAGTGAGCAAACATGCAGGATATTCTGAATGGATTGTGACATGTATTAGTAACATTAAAACTGATCATCTTATTATTATTATTATAAAACTTAATTTTGTTGCAAAAAAGTTTGAAACATACAGTTTAGTGTTTATCCAATCAGGAACCAGAAAGCTTTAACATGGTTTTTAATTCACAAATAACACTTTCCCAGAACTTCTTTTTAACTTCACAATTGATTTAAAGTTACTGAGATACTGACCCACTAAACATCTTTCTGACACACACACACACACACACACACCTTTAAATAGGTATGTCTATGGGAGCTGCACAACACTAAACAGAATTGTAAGCTTAGAAAAAAATCTAAATTATACAGATCTATTAAACACATTTTAATATGGTTATCATATTAAGCTATTCTCTTTCCTCTGCCATTGGGAAAGTCAGCAGGTTTACATTTGAAGCAGAAAGAATCCATCATGAATATGTTTTTGTGGTCATGAAGATGAGGATGATGAAGGGGAGTCTCATGCTGAGCCGGTGGTAAAATACTGACCTTTACACTACACAGGTGTAGCAGCATTATGAGTCGCCAACTCAAAGCACATCAAATCCTGAGGAGAAGGTCAGGCAGTTATTGAAAATCAAATTTGCTAAACTTTCACCTGTCAAGAGGAAACTCAAGTTTAACTAGTTGACCTCAAAAATCTACTTTCTCAAAAAAAAAATTTTACTTTCTCAAAAGATTTTTCAAAATTAAACACATTATGCATGACAAGTGTAATATCACAAAATAAAATTTTACATTATTTTAATTTTAAAAATAAATGTTATAATAATAAAATAAAGTGAGCATTCAAAAATTAAAATCAGGGCTGCATTGTTAAACAAGAAAAGACTTAAAAGATAACAGATCAACAACAAAAATCCATTAATCAACAAAGCAGTTTAAAAGAATATTATGGATTGCAACATTGTTAATTCAAACCAAGAGGAGGTCAAATAATAGGTTCAATCATTCTAAATTAATAGGCTTTTGACGTGTGGTACCGAGACAAATTATCACCATGTAATCCAACAGAATTAATACTGGGATTCCCTCACAACACAACATCATTCCTAAAGCAGAATCCATGAATCCATTTATGGATTTTGAACCAATGATTCCCAAACAATGGCAAAAAAATGAAAAAAGGTACTACCGGTAGTACTGTGCATTACTTTAATATTGTGGACAGGTCACTTTTAACAGCACTGAAATACTAATAGAAATAGCAAAGTGAGGGAGCATCAGTCACTAGCGTCTCTGCACCAATGCTTCTCTGGAATTGGATACCAGCATAAGGCTGTATTCTAAACCCCAGTGGACTTCAAAGGCACTGTGCACAGAGAAAATGTGTGATAATGGAGATTGTGTAAATATTGAATAACACATGGGTGGTTTATGTGATATGCTGTTTACAAATCTAGGGTGTTGTACACAGATAACAAAAAGGAAACAGAAAATGTGTATGCTTTTGTGTCTTTGCTCAACCACAGAGGAAGAAAGCATCTCTGACAACCATCAGATGAATATTTTGGCTTCTAGGTATCACAGTTTGTGGTGGAGGAACGAAGAGAAGTTGAGGTATTTATTCACAGGTTCTTCAGGGAGTTGATAATGACCTCCATAAAATAATGAAATGAAAAAAGGTGATAAAACACAATGTGAATGATTTAAACTAGAACAAGTGATGGCTACTAGATAATTATGGGAACTAAAACAAAAAGAGAGACAACTGAAATTAATAGAAACTAAAAGTACATACACGTTTATCAAAATAAGAGTCCTTGTGTGGATTTTTTTTTAAATTGTGGAAATCACTACATAAATAACATTTAATTGAATTTACTGTTTGGCCCTCTAGTTTCAGCACTGAAATTGTAGGATACCACCCATGCGAGATACCACCCATGTGTAATGATACACGACCCATATGGGAGTTCCAGCTTTGTCATGTCGGTCGTTTGTCACGCGCTGCATGTGGGACCACCGCAGTGCTCAGCTACATCAGCAACGCAGGAAGACATTACACGCATAACTGGATCCAGCTCAGGGATTCCCACTAACCCACTGACACTTTAGGCAGAAATCCAATGAGAAAGATCCTCTTTAGTTGTTTTTAGAAGTCCAGTAGAGTGTTTGGTTAAGGACATTACTCAAATATGCATAATTAATTTTTATATCTCCATCCTATGTGCCTTAATTTAATGGATAAAGTACTGGAATCACAATTTTTAGGATTAAAATAATTATTTTTTATATATTTATTTTTTAAATTTCATTTCACTACTTTGAGTGGATGTTGCCTTCATGCAATTCTGTAACTTCTAAAAAAAGAAAAACTGTCCATTGAAAACACAAAATGCAAACCAACACGTTGTCTTTGGTCAGCTCCATGGACACATTAGCCATAAGCTCCTCTTTGTTCTCAGCAGTCTATAAATGTAGTAGTCTATGATAACAAAAATCATGATGTCATCACATGATGTAATTAAGCCGTATAACTTGACCTTTATTCTGCTGTCACTCAGCACATTCTCCAACAGCACTGGGAATAATAGAAAGTAAAGTGCTCATAATGACATCAGTCGTGTGCCAGCTGTCTTTACCGCCAACACATATTCTTTCATTAAGCCCTTAAATAGATTTCCTTAAAAGCCAACTTTGACCAGAAGGTGTGCATTCATTAAAATGTTCCAGGTGCTGCAGGTTTGTAATTAACTTAATGCACTGAAATTCTATTCTCTGAATTGAAGATGACTCATTTTAATCGATTGTTCCTCTGCCTCTGGTAGTGGTTTGGTTCTCTTTTGATGGTTTGCTCATTGGATTTGCCAATGACAGTACTGAATTTTTTTCAATATTTATTTCAATATTTATTTTTTCCATTGTGATATTTAATGGCAATTAGCCAAATTTCCCAAGATCTCATTACTGTAGTACATCAGTTTTTCTGTATTTTTGAATTTGTTTGTATTTCTATAATTCTTAGTCACAATTTGAACATGAATGAAGAGCAGCACAACTTGTAATGTATTAAGGTTGACTGAGTCATAAGATCATACTTTAATTCAATTTTAAGTTCATTTTTAGGTTAACGCTTCTTAAACATTACGTTTTATTTTTATAATGTGGACTGCTGTGCATTTTTGGTTTAATACTAATGGAATATACATCACTTATTTTACCAACTCCATTAAGCAATTTTCATCTGCAATGAATGATTTTGAGAGGGGATCATAAGCCTTTATTTTGAAATCAAGTATTCTTAACTGACCCTCTTGGTTACATTTTTTCCAAAGCTCTTTCAGATCTATCATCTTCATCCAGGCCGTTTTAATGTAAGTTTACATGCAGTGCCGGAGACAGTTCATGACGTTTCAAGAACCATTAAGGCTGATACAAAGACAGTTAAGATATTAAAATTGTTAAGTGTATCTACATGAGCCTCTGGTGATCCTGGCATTGTCGCGAATAAGCTAAAACAAGACAAAACAACATCCTTTCTCAGCCATCTGTACAACTACAGATCTGTTCGTTTTAAAAGGGAAGCACTTGGAGAATAGATCAAAGATCAAATGTGCTTCTGCAAATAATAGTGAGTTTTAATTCCAGTAACTTCCAAATTTCCTCCATGGTTTTTTGAGTGTCTGCACTATATGGCTGGGCTTCTCAGTACAGTACAAGAGCATATAAAGTATCAGGAAGACTCATACAAAGAATAAATTAGGTTCCTAAATGAAGCATGTTGGAAGACCCTCCAGAGCACGAGACAGTAGTGTAGCGTGACGCCCTCGTGCATGTGGGGGATTGTAGCACATATAGGTCAAATCCGCTCACGTAAGAGCTTATGAAGTTGTGCTCTCCCTCTGGCACGCTGTATGTTTTCCCATTAGCAGCCGTCATGAGCAGCTTTCATAAAAGACAAACTATTTTCATTAGTTCAGGCCCGCTGCGCTCTGTTTTCCTGACCGACTGTGACACGGTTGTTCTCGAAAAAAGGCAATTTTAAACTGTGTAATGTAGCATCAGTCAATTTACATTTATATTTGAAGTGCTTTGGTAGTGCATTTGATATATATAGACATATAGATATATATAGAAATAATATAAGTTAGTAAAATATGACAACCTCATTTTGGGTACAACCAAGGACACTGTTAATAAAATTAAAAACAATCATATGCAGTTTTGTCATTTTAAACAAACAAAAAAGACAAACTTTTTAAATTAACTTTTAAAGTACAATAACAATGAAGAATTATTGTTCTATTAACTTTAATCTATTAACTGATATAAACTATTAACTGATAATTACAGGTTTTTTTTGTTCATAGTCAGTCTGTGGTCATTTTGTATAATACAATATGTATTATATAAATGAACCTAATCAAAGAACCAGTTTGATGAACTTCATTAGCAACTCTTCCAACCTCAACCAATAAAGGTCAAACCCATTTGACTGCATCATAAATATCAATCTTTCCTCTATTCAACACAGTGTAAGAACCGTTATTGACATTGAAAGCTTCTGTACTACTGTATCTTACTCATGAAACTTGGTATTATGAGACTGAGTATTGCTGGCTTTTGTATGATAAATTGTGATGTTCCTCATTTGTATGTCCCGTAGCTGAAAGATTCAATTTAAACGCAATTTTTATCAGATTGGTGAATGAAGAAACATGAAGGACATAATGTGCTTTGGCTAAGTTTAAAAGTTTGTTTAGCACACTAATGTTGAGGCATGTTACAATGCTGTCCATCCAAACATCTTCATGTTTGGATGGACAGAAAAAAACCCCACCTCTAAGCAAGGATTAAGCCTAGTTACAGAAAGAAATGGGCATCAGTTGACCAAACCAGAACTTTTGTGGCTTAATGCACATGAGCGTGACAAGAGCGTGTTTGATTGGGTTATTCTGTCTGCTGTTATGGATGAAGTTGGTAACAAGGCTTCAGGTTACAAACACTGCCTGGAACCCGGCAAATTGAATCCTTGGCATGAAATTCTTGACTGCAGCACAGGCTGTGCTTTAAAAACACAAGGGATGAGTGCGGGATAGCTTTAAATTCCACACAGCCATGGAACAAACAACTGGATAAATTACCAATGTTAAACATATAGAAGTGTTCATTCTGGTAATGTAAAGAAAACAATGTATTTTAAGTGAATAAATAACGTACATTAACAACATTAATTTTAGCAAAACATAAAAATACATAAATTGTAGTTCTGATCTAATGAGGATCAGACTTTGTAATTAAATGACAAGAGGGTTTTCCCACTTTTTCCTGTGTACATTAGAGGAGGCAGAATCACGATTAGTCATGGTTAAGTCCTCAGCACCACAGTACCACCATACCACAAAAATATATAAAAGTATACAGTATATCATTTGTTATGGGGTTATTCAGATTACCTTTATTATTAACCCTGTTGACTAGAGGCAGTGCGTAAACAGTATCATGCTCAAATACGTAAACATCACTATAACCTGTGTCATGTGCTTTCATTGGAGGGAAGACAGAAGAGCACAATGACAGGGAACGAAAGACAGATCAGTCGCACCGTATGAAGGTTGCCAATGAAGAATGGCAACCACACACACACACACACACACACACACACACACACACACACACACAGCAAAAAGTAATCGCTTTCACTGCACACATACATCGACAATGAAGACACTTCATTGAGTCCTACCTGAGACAATAAGATCTGTCTGTGAATCATAGTCCATCCTAAAATCCAAACGCGTGAATGATATCCAGAAGTATATCCATTTCGACCCGTACATCCGAGAACCCGCGGTCCGATGATCGCCACTCTCTCGCCGCATCAGCACCACGGACAGCAGCCAATCACCAGCCATCATTTTCTCAAGCGCACTGCTGTGACTCCGCCTCCAGCCTGGCCCCTCCCACCACGCGTCGTTGTATTTATTGCCAAGATCTTACTGGCTATGAAGCCCAGGGAAGCCGCTTTTCTGTTACGTAGGAATAAACTCATGAAATATTCATTAATAAACATTAAATAATACTAAGCAATAGTTCATGCACAT
>JAZGTK010016714.1:0-12598 GCA_036877625.1 Ambastaia sidthimunki
GTGTAAAATCACATTATTCATAATATTTCATTGCATCATTCATAAATAATATGTCTTCTATGCAGATCACACATGCCCATCGATTAAGCTGGAGGAGAAATGGCACACCAACATCCACATTCACCGAGAGTTTACAGGTAAATCTGAAAATCAGCCGCTGCTTGTCCAGCTCTAGTGCTGTGAAATATTGCTGGCTGTTTATAACATCAATAATGTCACGCATGGCTGAAACTGACAGAACAGTTTACACAACTAGATTTGCATTTCCTGAAGGAAATACCAGTGCTTGCCAGACAGCTAATGAATAGTGTTAAAAATGCAGGTAACCTGAGGTTCCATGTTTTACAGAAAAGACCAATCACAAAGCTTAAATTTGCATACTGAATATTCTATCAGCGCAAGACACTGGGTGATTTTTTTTCCTAAAACAGAATTTAGCTTTGCGCTGAATTATTTGTAATAGTTTAAAAAAACGCTGTAAATATTCCAGAAATGTGATTTTGTGTAAGTCATCAGCTGGAAATTGTCTTTATCCTGAATCCAACATTGTTTCTGTAGGTCATTTAGCAGAACATTACATTAGCATATCCAAGGTTATAGCCTATACTGACAAAATGTATAGCTTGACTGCACTGTAAGTCACTTTGTATAAAAGCATCTGTCAAATGCACAAAAATCTAACCTAGGCATGTTTTTTCCTCTTTCATTTGCAGGATTCGATTTAGCAGAGAAGTTCCTTCTTAGAAAAGGCACAGAGATGGAAAACAGGACGTTGTTTAGACTGGGGAGTAAACCCCTTTTTAAACCCACAGAGTAAGTGCTTCAAATGTTGACTTGAATTTGATATCGTGCCATTTCTTCACTCGCGCATCGTGCGGAAGAGTGTTTTGTCTGAGAAACGATGTAGATCTTTCTGTGACAGCCAAGGTAAAAATTACAGCAGCAAATGCGTAGATCCATACGAATGTTTACGTAGTTTTGACGTGAAGCACAATGCACAGAATCTTCTGCCATCTGAAGTGTAGAAAGTAGAGCAGTTGCTTACAGATTCTATGCTGTGATGAGAACTTTATAATGGTAGTTTGAATAAATGCCCAGATCCACATGTTGCATGTTCTAGAAGCTTTACTTTAGCTTGTCTGACAGCTTCTCATATAAATCTCAGTGAGGCCTGTACAAGCATGAGATACTGCGTTTAACTCAAACGGCCAATCAGAGCGCTCCGCACCACTCAAGACCTGAAAATATGCCAGGCTGTTATTGGGTTTCTGCAATGCAAACCAGTATTTTCTCATGGTGTAAGCTTGCTTACACTTCAGCGGATATCCGGGAGAAAAGCAGAGAAGCTGGGTTTACTTTTAATGGTGTGTTGACATACAATGACCTAGATATCACGAGCAGGCTGAGATAATTCCTCTCGCATTGGCTAATAAGGATAAACTGTGAGGTGAGCCGTGAGACGTGTTGAATAATTTGGACAGAATTAATTTGCAGACCGTGGGCAGCGGGCTTGACCAAGGAGAAAGATAGGTTACTATAATAGAGTGCCGTCTAGTAGAGAAATCAGCCAGTAATGGGGAATCATGTCCTGTATATTAATTGCTTTAAAATGACTCTAATAACTTACAACTCAGGAGTGGCATCTCAGGTCTAAAGACTTGTGTGACGTTTTAGGTGTGTTTAATCCCAGCATTCAGGATTAAGCATTCACAATTTTAGGTTTTAAAATTGTTTCCCTAGTGTTTTTGTTAGTAACAAAAATGTAAAAAAATGTATTAATTTGTTATGTTCTTTAAAAAGTTTAATACGTCCAGTTTCTTGGATGTTGTATTAACGTTACTGCTTGTTATAAGAACATATTTTTCAAACATTCTAAATGTAATTTTTAATTTTTCCACTAACAATTTAGGAATAATGTTATACAGTAAAGCATGTACATAACATGTACATGTACATTACTTGAAGAATGTTATTTGATAATTCTGAGAGAACTTTAGCAAAATGTTAGCCAACGCTCTGAGAAAGTTCCCTGTTAGCTGGTTTACCATTGCCTTGAATGTTTAAATCTGACTACATTGTATTCTGTCAAAGACACCCACAGCAGACATTCATGAATCCACAGAGCTTTGTATTTGCTTTACATCTTTACATAATTGAGCTCTTTGTCTTTTCTGAAACAGGTTGGACTTGTCACTGTTTTGTAAGAGCAATGAGCTGCTCTAGATTGTGTGTTTACACTGATTTTAGATCAGGTCAGGAGCTTTTTATTATATATCTTTCAAAACTAGGAAAATATCTAGATACTGTTTGGTTTTCAAAGTAGTGCAACATGCACATTGTGAATATAATAAGCTACACATGTGGTTATCTGCTGCAACCTTGAGGGAACCAATTCACAAAAACAACATTAAAAAGGTCTAGCATCGTTTTTTGGTGATGCCACTTGGTTTGATATTTTCTTATCTGATAGAATCAAAGTCATACATTTCATTAACAAAATTCTGTCATTATATAAGAGTGTCCATAAGTATATATAAAATATATTGAATATAAATACATATATAATATATATAGAATATTCAATATATCCATATGTGACAAAGAGCTTTAGTGATTTACAGTCACAGCATCCCTGTATGTAAATATACTGTAGGCACTACAGCTATACATTGCTTAGTGTTTGTAGGCCATGTGTTCTTTATTCTTGTATCGTAGTATTTAGTGTAATTGATTATTTTCTGCTGTTGCAAACACACCTGCTGGTTTGGCCAGAGATTCAACCCTCAATGGGCGTCTCCTGTCCCTCTATTACACCAGTGAAAAATAACACCCAGTCATCTGCACAGGGAAAGGAGAGATATTTTTAGTGTTTTTACACAACTGTAAACACACTGTTTGCTCCCTGGAACCCTGATGGGGCCACGGGTCCGATGATTTGTGATCTGTTGCTCTATCTAACCCTTGCTGGTCAACAGCCTGCTGTGAGGCCTTCTCTCTGTGGCCCACAGGGGCAAACCAAGAGCCTCGCTGGCTAGAGGTAGAACGTGGTTCTGGGGGATGACCAAACCAAGTGGTCTTTCTGCACCCCCTCGCTGACGTACATAGTTTTTCACCTGCCTGAATTAAGCTGAACTGTGACAGGTGATGGTGTTAGTCAGACAAACTTTATAAAAGTAGAAGTGTTCATACCAGTGGCACTGTTTGTTTGCTTTATTAAAATGTATGTTCAGTGATTAGAATTAGAGCGTTACATCCCATCATATGTGGCAAATGGCCTCTGATGTGCCTGTTTAACAGCTGAGTGATAAAGTAAAATGGTGGCCAGGTTTGTGTGTTCAGAAACGCTGCGCTTGCAACTTCTGAGGTTTCACTCGAGAGTTGAGTCCACTCGATCAAATTTAGTCTTTTAAATTGATTTTACATATTTGCATAACCGCGCATGTATATAATCATTATCCATTTTACTAATTGCCTGGCCATTGTTCTTTTTACATCTAGTTATAGCTAGTTTCCCATAAGCCTTTGGTCCACATTATCTCCTGTTCTTTTTCTCTTTTCTCGCCAGCCTGTAAAGTCAGAGTATATGTCGTTTAATAATGTGCATTTTCCCCACGCTGCAGTCAGGCCTACAGCCTAGAGAGGATACAGCATGATCTCTTTAAGCAGAAACTCATTTTCTGCCTGTCACGTTTTGGTCTGATTTCTTTCTCTCTTCTGTCCCTTGAAGAGTTCATACATGAGATTTTCTCCAGTGTCAGTTTTGCTGATTGTGTTTAAGTGTCTGTAAATTATCAAATACTGTATGAAAAAATGAAATTGAAAAGTGGTAGTAATTCTTCCTGTAACGCTTACAGTGTTATGAGTCTCAATCTTTCAATGATTTTAATAACCTGACAAAAGCTTTAAAAGTGTATTATCCTATTATGTAGCCGACTTCTCCTATTAACAAAAATACAATTTAAAAGTTAATATTTCATGAAATTTACAGTGGAAGCACTAGCATCACTAAAGCTAGTAAGAAATTACTGAAGCTGGAAGATAAATGTGCTAACACGTATCTTAAGTTTATCAGCTATAAACTGTGTAAGGAAAGAAACACAATGAACAGAAAGATACATGAACCGTCACCATTTTTGAGCAAGACACTGTCAGCTTCACAGGATCTGTCCCGTTTCTTCTGCAGTATGTTCTTTTGAATAACTGTGTGTGTTAAATAACCAGGATAGTTAGCAGAGTTAGAGAGTTACTAACTACAGTCAACGCGGTGACACTTCTGACATTACTAGCGTTTTGAAATTTTCAATAGCTGACATTTTCACTAGCGTGACGGTATTTCAGCTGTTTTTCGGTGAAAAGCTATTTGTTCCAACTCACATTGCTGGTTTATTGGCACATTGTATTGCACACTCAGCAATAATAAAATCCTACAATCTCTTTCTCTCTTAAGCTTTAGGACTTACTGCTCAGAAAACCTTGTGCAGCATTTTTTGTGACAAAATATTCAGTTACACGCTGCAACTTTCACCATTTTTGACTCTTGAAACCCTAACTTGCAAAACATACTGAGACTTTTATTCA
Organism: Ambastaia sidthimunki; assembly: GCA_036877625.1. Lineage (NCBI taxonomy): Eukaryota > Metazoa > Chordata > Actinopteri > Cypriniformes > Botiidae > Ambastaia > Ambastaia sidthimunki. Next base: position 4,579 of record JAZGTK010016714.1, read on the forward strand.
GAGATTATTTTCTGAATAAAGATTATTTTCTTACCTTCTTGAAAAGTTATTTTGATAATTAGCACAATTAGCTTGTCAGTGTCTGAGTGACTCATTCATGTTAAAAGGTCCAAATTATGACTTCACAGATCTCTTAAATTCTCCTGATAAAACAGTTTAATGTTTTAACAGCTTCAATTGTATATTTTTAAAATCAATTTCACTTCTGATTTGAATATTAATATTACATAAATCAGATATGATCGCTGGCAGAAGCGGAAATGACGGAAATGATCGATTATGACGGTTGATATACAGCCGTGCGCGCGCATTACGGTTATGACGGTAATCTGCAGGCGTTACACAGAAACGTTTTATTTGAGTTTATTAGCGTCTATATTTATTACAAAATACGCGATGCTTTAAAACTGGACATTTTTAAAGATACTGTAACAATAATAAAACGCTGAATAAGAAACGCAATGACCGTGTTACGCAAATTGAAATACTCGAGCACTTCAGTAAACAAACTGACAGAAATACACATCGCCAATGATCGTACAGGAGATATCATTTATTATATTAATGTTTGCACTGTTAAAATCGATCAATCCTGTCTCTTTGTCTGTCTTTCATATAGACTTGTGTTCGCAAACGGACTTTCTCACGAGTACTCGATTATTACCACCTTCCGGCTCCGGAAAAGCACGAAGAAAGATCGCTGGTTTGTCGTGCAGGTGTTTGATAAAGGCGGAGACACTCAGGTATAAACCTCTAAAACTATTTGCAATTATGTTTTACTGTAAAAATCTGAAGTATTCTCAAATAATATTGATCGTATTCTTTTAAAAACATCACGTTTTATTGATCGTTAATGAACTTATCGCGTTCATTCTCATGTCATTCAGGTGTCATTGATAGTCGACGGGGCTAAAAAATCGGTGGAGTTTCTAGCGCAGGGTTTTCTGAAAAACAGTCTCCTGTATGTCTTCAAAAACCGGGACCTGCAAGCCCTGTTTGATCGCCAGTTTCACAAGCTGAGCGTGTCGGTCGAGAGCAACGCGGTGTCCGTCTATCTGGACTGTAAACTGATAGAGCGTCAGGTGACCGCGGAGAGATCCGGCATGAACATGAGCGGTCGCACCTTCATCACCACCCGTGTGGAGGATGGACGTCCGGTGGATGTGAGTTGACATACTTCTGTAGTCTTGCTTTCCGTTTCAAACAACATCCATAAAGCTGCAGTCCATAGCTTTTGCCTCTGTATCTCCATCTGAGTTTAAAACACACAATTGCAGGTTACTTTACATAATGAACGTGTTTTAAAGTCAAATAAAGTCCAACTGACCTGACTGCAGTTATTGTACATTATTATTCTAAACATGTGAATTGAGGTGAGGTGACCGCTTTGAACATTGACTTATGTACTCGCTCAATAACTGTTTTTTGTTCATTTTAACCCAGAAAAGTTATGGATTGCAGCTTTAAAACATTTTCCTGAGATAAATTGACTTGAAAATCCTGCAGGGCCTGTGTTTGTATTATGAATTATGACTTGACTATCATCAGGCTGTTTGCCAGTGGAAAGTTTTTTCCCATTATTTTTAAAACTCAGCGTGATACAGGACAAAATGTATCTTTTGCAGAAGAACTGTTATAGTATGTTTGGTTATAAAACAAATGTCCACAAAAACCCATTTGCCTTCACAGGTAGAACTTCAGGAAATTCTGGTCCTCTGTGATGCCAGAATAGCCGAGCTGGACAGATGCTGTGATTCTCCTGAAGTGATGGTGAGATGTTTGCTTTATGATGCAGCAACATTAATGAAACAGACTCAGTGATGCTTCCTAACTGATTGTGAACTCGTATAAGCAGTTCATATAAATACATCCAGGCTTTTTATGTTTATCAGATTAAATCTAAATGGCTTCCTCACACTTTAAGCATGTTAAAAAAATCTTTCTGATATACAGATGACTTGATGTTTTTTGGTTTTGTTATTTATTGTATTGGGAACTAGTTACTTTATAAAGGCTCTGTTCCAAAATCTAGTACGGTGCCTTACTGACTGTATACTGTACATAAAGTAAACATGCTAACTGAAATGGCATCTTATATAAAACACTTTACATACTAGGCAGCAAATGTGTGCGTACATACGATACAAAGTACACACAAATACTGTGTTACATAGTCCTTTATATTGGATTGAATTCATATTAATATTAGATTTTATTATAAATTGAATTATTTGTGTCTCTTGTATATATTTTCTTCTTTATTATTTTTTTACTGAGCTTTTCATAATGCATTATGGGATTGCCTTTTTACAAAGGATACATGCAGTGCTCCCTTAGTATTTGACCAGTAGAAGCTGTCCTAAAAGGCACAAATATAATTACCCTGTCTATGCCTTTGATGTCTTCAGATGCTCCCTACGTAGGCTTTGGATACGAGCCATAGTGATTTCCATGCATTGTTCTTGGTGGATGGTTTCTTGTGTAGCTGAAGCCCTTGAGGATGTCCTTTTAGCTCGAGTTGCTCCGGTCAATAATTTCTGATTAATTAAAGGCAACATCCTGTCGTGAGCGATTGGATTAGAGAAAATCCACATCCCCGCTCAGTGCTGTAATTGGAACATGGTCTTTACAGTGATACGCTAATCCACCCGCCCCCCGCTCTTAACATTGCGGATAACATTTCCATAACGTTTCCTCACGGAAGTGACCAAGCAGGTTAATTTCTGCTACTCAAGTGTTTGAGCATATTAGCATAACTCTGCAGTCGCTAATGATGTATTCTGAGGCTGCTGTGTTGGCCGTACAGTTTGCCAGTGTTATGCATTTGACATTAAATTACGTGAGAGCCACAGTGCATGCATGCTAATGTATAAAATCCCTACAAATCCTGTCATTGTCATAGCAGAACTAAAAGGGGATAATTGATTAGCCCAGCCTGCACTTGAATGATCTAACAATGTTGTTTTTTTTCTGTTTGACCAGTGCGAGCCCATAGTAACCCACAAACCCACAGCGACCCCATTGGTCACCGGATACTTCCACAGAATGCTTTCCCTGCCGGCCCAGCAGCCCACAGACCGATGCCACTGCCCAGCTCTAAAAGTAAAGTAAAACCATTACAGCATTCTTTAAATGAGTGACTTATTACTGCATTCTGAACTAATGCTGCATGCAAAATGAATGGTCAATTAAAGTACATTTATGCCGGTCCGTATACCTGGACGACAGCCAGAAGCAGAAATCAAAGCTTATTAGCAGCAATTTAGCACAAATAAGGGGGTGTTTGGGCACCGACTCGCACTACATCAGCGGGTGATGTTCTGCTAATCTCTTGTGAAGTACAAGGAGACAGAGTTCAGGCTGGGACCCTTCTGAATTTTGATCACAGCTTTCAAGACCTGATTTTAGCATATTAACTCTGAATTATTTTACTTGTGTTCTGCTTTAATTTAAAAGGGGACTCAAGGACTTCTAGCTTTGGCCAGACATTTTGGACAAAAAGGAGAAAAAGGCGTTACGGTAAAGAATAATTTTTAACATTAACAGATTGATTTTTTTTCTTTAATAACACAGAATTGCTCCGTTCTTTTTTCAGTGGTATTTCATAGATTTTTCATTGAAATGACATGACAAAATGTGCACAAAGATGTATGATCTTTGTTCCCTGGTAAAGGTTGCCAAAATATTGCTTTTTGAAAGTCGTTTTCTAACGATTCTTTTAATAACGTAAAATTCTCCTTGCAACAGAATTTTCAATGGACTTTATTTTATTAGATGTGTTGCCTCAGACATATTAAGAAATGATTTAAAGATTTTTTTCTCGGTGAAGTATGTTAGCTGTAGAAAGCTGTGTGCTTTTCCTACCGGGACAAAAAGATTCCAGCTAACAATATGAGGTTGTAAAACATTTACTTTCTGTCTCCATTAAGTAATAAAAACAGTAAATATTATTTAGAAAGTTCTAAAAATATTTAGACAGTTCAATTATAAGAACGTTATTCAAGCTTATTCCAGAATTTTTAACGCTTATAAAATGTTCCACTAACAACTTAAGAATAATTTTTTTGATATATAAAAAAATAAAATTTTCATTAACGTTACTGGAAGATTTTTTTTGATAGCTTTGAGAGGACATTTAGAGAACGTTAATTAACGTTCTGAGAATGTTCCCTGTTAGCTGGGATCGGAGCCAGAGCAAGAATGATTGGAATCCACATGAATGAACAGCTGAAGAAATGTTTGTTAAGGACAAATGGTCTTTCAGGTCATTAGTCTAATTGGTTTGTTGTGTTTTGGAATAGAGACGTTTTTTGACAACACCACGTGTTTGGTGTGGGCTGGATACCTGTTTGAAAACAGCACAAGCAATAATAATCACATCCCTGTACAACCAATTCCCAAGAAAACTTGCTTCTCTTTCTGCTTAATTAGTGCAGCCTTTGCCAAAAAGTGATATTGAATGGTTTTTAAATCCAGCAGGGGTTAGGACTAGTTTTTCTGTTGATCTTTATCTTCTCTATCACAACACAGTTACATTGTTGTAGCCCGTCTGTTTTTTTATCTAATGATTTGTGAAATTGTGGCCTTGTTGTTGCACAATGATTTTCCAGTAAATACACAGAAACACTAACACTGTAATGTTTTTTAGCACCGGTGCTTGCGAGTACTCTTACATGGGGCTTAATGTTAATTCAGTTTCACTGAAGACTGAACCTGTGAAAGGTTTTGCAGTGGTTCTTTCCTGTAGCATTTGGATTCAGCAGATTCACTTTTGTTCTGCGAGTGTAGATTTATGTGCTAAAATGAAGAGGCTGATTCAACACAGTAATGAGCTTAATATATTCTTACTAATGAAGTGACAAAAATGACTTTAAAATTGATAAACCTGCACAGCTGTTTTCATCACTCCAGTATTTCTTATTTCTTCAAAAAATTGTTTGACTGAATCTGTGTTCACTGATATCGCGTTCGCGATCTTTTCTTATTAGTAAATCTTATTTCCTGCAGTAGGTGTTAACGGATCAATGTTTCATTGCTTTTGTTGAACGTGTAGCTTCTGCCGTAGTTTTTTGACTGCGTTCAGGAATTGAAACCTAATTAAAAAATGACCTTCTGTGTCTGTCTGCAATTATTTTGGTGAACTCATGTAACGGAATAGAATGCGTGTAATTAATAAAAAAAAGGGACATTTTGTAACTAGTACATATTGAATTTGTAATACAACCAAGATGTTCTGCCGAGTAACAAACGGAACAACATTTTAGAATGGAGCAGCATTTTAATAGAGGCTTACACAGGGTCAAAGGTGAGAGTTTTTATTGTGTTCTGGATTTTTTTCTGGAATTTTGTTGCAGAGAGATAATCGACTAGTGCAGCATCTCATGGCACCCCTGGTTATTGTGTTTTTTTGGGATCACCGGAGGTGCATGCTTGGATTTTCAAGTTGTCAGTGCTGGAATTCTCCATAGCTGCTGTGGTATAAGTGGACAATCCCGGGGGATATTCCCGGATCAGTTTGAATGTGTAGCCGACACTCAGATCTCCATTTGCAGTAGTTTAAGGTCAACAGGTCATCACAGTTCAGTTCTTGCATTGTCCTGTTTTAGAATCAAGCATTCTTCTGTATTTGTTTACACACTGTTGTTTGGTCACGGCAGGTCATTAATCAACATTCAGTGTCAAACCTGTCTGGACACAATTGATTTGATGGAAGACTTTTTGAGTGATTACTGGGGTTAGAAAACATCAATATATAAATGTGTTCCTGTAACTCAATTGCTAGAGCATTGTGTTAGCAACGCAAAGGTTGTGGGTTGGATTCCCAGGGAACTAGCACAGTGTTCAAATTTACAGCTTAAATGCACTTTAGGTCCCAAAGCATCTGTCAAATGCATAAATGTAAAATGATTCTACGAGGGTTTGTAGCTATAATTAGCTATTGTTTTATATTGATTTGTTCACGAGACATACAATTATTTAACACAAGATTAGCAAACGTGGGCATTAGGTTTTGTAAACAGGCTGTGAGACGTTTAGGCCATGGAAATTTTAATAATGTTATTGTTCGCTTTTGTGCAATAGCTTGACAGTTTTGAGTGTTGAAGTATTTGTTATTTAAAAAGGAAGTTTAATGGGATGCATCAAAGAGTCTGTCCTTTTATGTCTCAATTTTCAGATAGAAGGGGTAGATTCATTCATATTCTATGTTTTATTGGTTATTTATAGTCGTCTAAATAATGTAATTTAGGAGTACTAACATTTTGTTGGTATCAAAGTAAACATAAGGACAAAAAAACCATGAAACTTTCACTTTGATCTCATGGGGCCTTAAATATAGATGATGAGGTTACATAAGCCTATACATGCGTTGCTGCATTTACATATAAATTCTTCATACAGAAGCTCATGAGAATCAGACTGTGTTTACTGGTTGGCCAGCTATAGCAGGAAAGCTCATCTCCAGTGTTGAGAAGAATGTGAGCCTGAGAATTCACGCATGTCGGAATGTTTCTCTGGCACCGGAAACACATTACGGAGAAATGAAGTACAGGCGCTGCTTATTTTCACTGTCTCCCGTCGACTTTATTCTGTTATTGCCTCAACAAAGAGAAAAACACAAGCAGGCAAGCAGGGCATCAAATGGGCATTTCAGGCTTTGTGTTGCTTTGTAGAAATGCAAGTTACAGAGGCAGAGAAGATGAGTGAGTGTTCTTATATAGATATAATATGATGGATATGATTTACTGCTGCACATTGAATGTAAATAGAGGAATAAAATCTCAAAATTTATAGACTGCATGCAAAACTTGTTTACTTACGAAATCGTCCGTATTCGAATTATAAAATTGAATTGCCTGATAGCTTTGTCACTATATTGAACAGCTTGGCTGTGCTGCATTTTGTGTACTGGTGCTATAGGACCTGCATTTGCTCTTTATTGGACGAGCTGTTAAGTTTTTACACCTCTTGTGCTCTCTCTGGCACTGTAAAGGTTCCACTGTGAAGTTTAAGGGTTCCTTTGTTATATGCTGTACACACAATATTAGAGTCACTCCGGAGAACAGTGTTTGATCCTAAGACCAAGAACCAGACCAAAACCAGAACCCCTGTGACCCAAAACAGTGCTAGACCCTCTAGGACCCAAACCCAGTTCAGTATTCAGTCTTTGATTATTTTGTTGTACTGTTTTTTTAGTCTTTTTTTAATCTTGTGCCATGTGTTTCTGTAGCTCAGTAGGTAGAGCCAAATGCATAACGTGTACAAAACAAAACCACATTTTTAAGTTTAGCTTTTAAATGTATTTTAATGCATTCAATTACTCTGATGGTATTATTAATTTACACACAGGTCAAGGGGGCATGAATAAATGTTAACATGTTATTTTGTAAAATCTAATTAATGGTATAATACTGAATTAAAGCTTAAAAATTGACAACCCTATATAAACCAGCCAAATAGCCTGACATGTTTGAATACTACTAACCCACAGCTTTCAAACTGCAATTACAAAACAGACACGTTAGTCAGACGTTTAATAGATGCATAAGTGTTGTGAATTATATCTGTTTGAGGCATAAAGAGAGTGTCATACTGTCTGACTGTGAACAGTCACCTTCTAACCCCAGAAGAGAGAAGAGCATAAAACTCTGGCAATCTGCAAGCTAGCATGCTAGTATTACAGCGTTCTGAGCTATTAAGCTTACGAAGTGTCACCCAAAGGTTAATTGCGGTGACCTTCGTGAGAACTCTCTTTGTGGATCACGTACAATGTGTCTCTCACTAGGGCTTGTATCGAGTGCTGAAAATTACCAGTCTAAATCTTGTTTCATGGGTTGAATGTGCTGGAATTAATCACATGAGGAATTCTGTTCGGACTGCAACGGTGGTTCTGGATCTTTAATGGTGGTCAATGCACACACGCTCTCAAAATGCAATTACATGAGCTGGTTTTGTTGTTATGAAGATGTTTTGTTTTAACCACACTGACTCCCGCAAAGCTCTCTCTCTCTCTCTCTCTCTC
>JAZGTK010016715.1:0-12598 GCA_036877625.1 Ambastaia sidthimunki
CCTCATTTTTCAGGTTTTGGGTGGAGCTGTCATCAATGACCAATCTGCACCAAAGATGAAGAAAAGTTTTGATAATGGCTTCATTGCTGAAGTTATCGTACGACTTCTGCTCCTGGCTGTGTTTATGTGAGTACACTTTTGAGTTTACTAGATCAATCCAAACACCAGCTCATTCATAACCTGTTCTGCCAGTGTTTCATTCTGGCTGCGTTGAGGAGCAACAGGTTCTCTCTGTATGAAAAACATTTCCAGTCTCTTGAGCCGTGCCTCTGTTTGTCATGAAGATGAGTTCTCTCATGATGTTCTCTGAAGTTCTTGTGTCTGTTTAGCATAACAGAGGAACTACCTCCGTTCTCCCGAGAAATCCAGCCTGAAGAACTCTGGCTTTATAAGTTCCACCCTGTCAAAAAGGACCGAGTTCCCACCCGTCTGATGTTTGTAAGTGCTCATTATAGTGTTTTGCATGCTCTGATATGAAACGCATGTAATGACATGCAGGATGCACGATGATACTCACGACTGTTTTCTGATTGGTGCAGACCATCGCCCTTTGCACCCCCCTGGTGGTTATTTTCTTCTTCGCCTTCTTAAAGCAAAGTGGAAAGGGTGACGTTAAAGAAGCATCTTTGGGTAAGTGGTACTAGTTTACTAAAGAAGACATCTGAATTGGTGAAATGCATTGGTGTATACGCAGCTAACATAGAACTAAACAAAACATTTTTAACGTTAAGTTACTAATGGAAACATTATGGAAGTGTTTTTACAGCCTAAAATTGTACCTGTTAGGTTACATTTTTAAGGACTACTATAATCAAGTAAACTACGGTTGTGCTGTGTAGTTTGAAGAATATGAGTTTTGTTTTCAAACAAATCAACTTTTCGTCTGTAGTTAATAAAGTCTTTGTATGTCTCGTATGATACAGCTGCAACTTTGACTTTGGTGTTAAATGGAGTTTTCACTAATGCAATCAAGCTAGCTGTGGGCAGGTGAGACTTAACCTTATTCTGATGTTACCTAACCAACCAACTGGTTAGTTGTAAATAAACCAACTATAATGTGCAATTGTATATTGCTGTATTTAGAAATGTAATATTACATTTTGAAATTCTCCTATTGATTTACACTTTTAGAACGTCCAGTGTGCAAATTCGATCGTGTTTGCTTAAAAGCATTTGCATACAGTTTTAATTGGTCTTTTGCTTATTCTTTTGCTGATTTGCAAGCATTTTCCTTCAGAAAATGCGCATGTATTTTCATTATGCTCGCTTTTCAATTATTCATCTTTTGTCCATTAAGCGTTTAGATCAACAAACTGTAACCAGATCTTAACAAGAGCTTTCATGTTGATAAGACAATCGTTTGTAAAATTCCCACTGATGATCATAGATAACCTTAGACCTGCTATTTTAATATTTAATAGTTTGTTCTCAATTTCTTTCTTCCTGCCAGGCCACGGCCTGATTTCTTTTACCGCTGTTTTCCGGATGGCCAAATGAATGTGGAGCTTCACTGTACCGGTGACCCTGATGTAGTGATGGAGGGCAGGAAAAGCTTTCCGAGTGGTCACTCCTCCTGTAAATGCTGTTTATTTAATCCATACACACTCAAAACACTATATATATATATAGTATAATATATATATTAGTATAGGTACTAAATGCACAAGACACTTTCGTAAATGCACCAGACACTTTAATAAGAACTAAAAAATGTTTACCACCATGCACAATGTATGGTACTTGAATTGTCTGTCCTAGGCTGTGTGTAAGTATACAATGGAATAACTACATTTTGGCACATACTAACGTGTAACTGTATCTTTTTTTATAGTTGCTTTTGCCGGTCTGGGCTTCACTGCCTTGTATGTGGCTGGAAAGCTGCACTGTTTTAGTCCTGTAGGCCGCGGCAAAGCCTGGAGGCTGTGTGCCTTCCTCACCCCCCTTCTCTTCGCTGTCTTGATCGCTCTCTCCAGAACATGTGACTACAAACACCACTGGCAGGGTGAGGAACCTTTAAAGAACCTTGACTTGATCATCAAGAGATTTAATGCTGTCACAGATTGTCCAGATGTTTGTATTCACATTTATGCATTTAGCAAACGCTTTTATCCAAAGCAAATTACAGGACATTCAAAGACCTTTGTGCTATCAACTGAGTCATAGAAACACTGAAGTTATGAATAAAAAAGGCGGATCATGTGAATTACGTGTTAAAAAAAGTCACAATATGTGTAATCAGCTCAGCTGACCTCTGCTGATGTCACAGAGAACTGATGTCACTGTGACATCATCACTGCCTAATGATACAGAATTTACATTGTCTGCTATCACGACTTTTTCCAGATGTGTTGGTGGGCTCTCTCCTCGGTTTAGCCTTTTCCTACTTATGTTACCGACAACATTATCCAGCGCTCAGTGACTCCGACTGTCACAGACCCCTCCGACTGAGGGACCCAGGGGCTCCCGTTCAGGACCGCATGCAGACCAACCCAGGCTACATTTTACCTTTGTAGGGACTTTAATTTTGCACCACCTCACCCAGACCAACAACTTACAGTAATACAGTGTGAAAGTTTACCTTAGCAGCTGATTTTGGGTACATACGTTTCCTAAAACCAGTTGCTGTGATTGTCTGTTTTTTCTGTGTGTGCTGCCTATCAATGGGTTATTGTTTTTGACTTCTTGTACTGTTGTAAACATTCACAAAGAACGTATTGTTTGTTGTAGGGGTGTCTTTTTGAAAACATCTTTAAGAATTTGTATCATGTCAAGCTCTTTAAAGTTTATATGTGAAATATCTCGGTGAAAAACCTCAATGTATGTTAAACCCACTTCTAAATCTATTTTACAATTTAACTGATATATTTATAGAAGTCTCCTGTCGAGACTGTAAGCTGTAAGAAAGTCTGTTCCCGGTATGTTTGTCAATAAAGTTTGTGATGATTCATAATGTATTGTGTGCTTGTTTGTTTTGTGTGTTTGTTATGACTACTGTAGAGAAATATTAGCCCAGAGGAGAACTTTGTCCAGTGGGCTGTCAGTTTAAAAAGTAGGTGGTACGGTTTGGAACATTGCCATGGAAACGTAACATCCTAAAATGACTCGATGATATCAATGCATTTTTTCCCTGGTTTCACTACCAGTTAAAAGGTTTGGACACACTTCACTGAATTTATGTTTCTATTTTTAAAACTTTTTATCTAAAACGTTTTGCTCAAATGCTTGGAAACAGATTTGTATAAATAATGTATGACTTAAGTCATGTCCAATATGATATTAAAGAAAAATCTGTCAACAAGTGCACAGCATAAATAAAGTAGGTCTGTCCAAACTTCTGTCTAACAGTATATTTTCAGTGTTTCTGTAATTTAAATATTAAAGCTACAGCCCATAATTTGTGACTTTCTGTCATCATCACTGTCTGAAACTGAAATTGCATGTTACTTCACATCCTTTTTTTATATATGTTAAAAAGATAAAGCAAAACTGACATTTCCCAGAAAGTGGGACCAGACATTATAAATCATTATTATAAGCTTTACTGTTACCAGCTGAACACTCCTGTCTTATTTTCTCAATGACTGTTTTTTGTTTATTTTTAACCAAACAAAAGTTACGAACTGAAGCTTTGTGAAAAGCTTTTTTAAATATGAATTATGCGCTATAAGTAAGTGAAAAGCAAGATTTGTGAATCATTTATTTAGTGCATGTGATCATGAGCACTATTAACATTACACAATGCATATTACACATTGACGTATTTTTAGCACACTGAAAGTCATGCAGTTATTGGCTGGTGATATATTCTCCTGTTTGTCGACCTTTAGACTTTGCGATGACTGCTAATAAGTTTCCAGCGGCTGGTTTGCTTCAGTCATTGTGGTAAACAGACCAGTAAGGTTTTTTTATGCCAGAAGTCGTTTTTGTCCTAAACGTGCATCCGTACGACCAGCCGGTGAGTAGACAGCGATAAGGTCTTGTGTTTGTCTTCTTTCCCTCTTATTTTCCCTCTTATATTAAAGTCTTGAATATTTGGGATCAGTGTGTCTTTACATCGCGATGAACGGATCTGAAAGACGATTTCAGTGGGTGACATTTGAATCATTTTCTCATGTGCCAGCCTGTATAAATGCTTTATTTATGCGTCTCTACATTGGATCAGAGTTTTTGCTTTACGCACAAAGCATATTAGCTCAATTATCCCTTTTAGATACTTAAAAACGATGCAATCACATAAACACAATGTTGACGTCTTATTATTCGCTATTTTAAATACCGTGTCCTACTTTTCTAAGACATGTTCACGCATCTGCACGGCACATACGCGGTTTGCATGCCGTTTATTCACATTAAACGCTGAATGTTTGATTTTTGATGTTTAATTGATCGAAAGCACGTGTTTTGTGGTCATTTGACCCTTAAATCAGCTGTTAGTTTGACTCTTGTCCGTCATTCGCGTTATCCTCCATCATTACGTAATGGACGTGGTGACGTCATGTGCTGTGTTTTGATGCCTAGCGTTCACCGTAGCGCGAGAAAATCTTTAAACCTTTGGTTGTTAAAATCTTTGGTTGCTAAAAATGTACAAAATAAGTAAATGACAGATCAGTGTTCAACACGATCTTTCCATCTTATCCCGATTCGCAACGGTAAGCTTGTAATAATGGTTTATAATTGGAGCTGTTTTTTCTGGGAAATGTCATTTTGGCTTCATTTGACACCAACATACATAAAGAAAAGTATGTAAAATGAGTCACAATTGTGTGCTTTAAACAGAGATGCTAGCAGAAAGGCAAAAGTCACGGATTTTAACTTTAAACCGCAGATACTTATTGTAACATTAAAGCAAAAACAATTGCAAGTGCATTTTGCTTCTGAATTTAAGATTTCTGTTTTGTTGTGATGTTTGTTTGACTATATTGTGATGCTAAAGTTCAGTGTTGTTTATATGGTATGTTGTTTTATAATTGATCTAGATGTGGTTGAATTCTGGATACCAATTTGTACATCACATATTTGTTTGACAGCTTTTGTCAACAAAATGTTTATTTTATTAATGGTTTAAAATGTCGTACTTGGCATTTAAAAACAATGAAAAAATCCAAAATATAATATTTGCAGTTAAATGCTCAGCATGAGCAACGCTGAGCCCTACGAACCCGTCCAGTACCACTGGTTCTACAACCAGCAGGTGGACTCCAAAGATTCCTGGCAACCCTTCAGCAGAGAAGACTCACAGCGGCTGGAGGACGCCTACAATCGAGGTCTTCACACCACCTTCTCGTGACTGTCTCATCAATACAGTTGAATTGTGAGACCATATTTCATATGACATAAATTACGAGATCTGTGTTGTTTTCAGTAAGGAAACGAGAGACGGAGGAAGTGGTCGTGGCTACAGAAGGAAGGAGGTATGATGTCAAACTTCATGAGAGGAGACGTTACGCTGTGTACTGGGAACAGACGCCCTCCGAGGTCAGACGCTGCTCGTGGTTTCACAAAGGCAACAAAGATATCAACTATTCCCCCTATACAGAAGAACTCAGTGACATCTTAGAGGTACCTCACAGAAAAGAACATGTTTAATAAATGTTTTATTTTTCACAGCTTTTAAAGGAGCTGTGGGCAATTTCAGAGAAATGCTGTTGAAAATTGAAATCAGTGTTCAAACTATGTTTGCACATAGTCCTGACTGTGTAAACAGAAGAAAAAAGTGGATCGGACCAATACATGCACCACCATAACACTCTCGTAGCCAATCAGCAGTAGGGGGCGTGTCCGGCAACTGTTAGTCACTACATTTGTTGCATTGAGTGTTTGCTATGTTGAGGGTGGAGTAATGAGGGATAGGGTGTGTTTGTTTGGGTGTCAGTTTTAAATACCAACAGCTTTTCTCAGACATCACGTACTGCACCTTTAATAAGAATTAAAATAAAATATTAATTTTCTTCATTGTTCAAAATACAGGATGCCTATATGATTGCAGTTACCCTGAACGAATGGAAAACAAATCTGGAGCTTCCAACAGGAGAAACTGTGATTCTTCACAATCCCAAGGTGTTGTTCAGAAAATTCAGTCCCCACGTAAACAGAAAAAATGTCCCTTTGACAAGTAACGTTTTGTCTTTTTCTGTGCATTACTTAAGCTGATGACACAGCATCCAAACAGCTGCAAGGACTTCCCCCCGTCCCCGACCGAACGGGCTCAACCCAGAACAATAAAGAGAGGACTTGAGAACATTTCAGTAGAGATTCCAGAGGGTAAGAGCTGGAGCTCCGTCCAAAACCTAGTAAACACCCTAACTAAACAGCATTTAAGGCATCCTACTTTTAATGCAAAGGCTGTTTTAAAAGTTAGGTAAAATTGTGTGTCTTAAAAGATGACTTGTTCTGCTTAAAGGGACAGAAAATTCTTCCAACATTTACTCACTCTCACTGCAACATCCCAGAATGCCCTGTGGATACATGAAAAAGTTTACTCTAAAACAATCAGAACTATACCCAACATTTGCATGTGGGGCATTTTTATGCTTTCTTGAGCCATGCTTTTGTTGCTTAGCAACATGTGCTATCATCAAACTCCCTTTTGGAGTCTAGTTTCATGAGAAGCAGTATTTGTATGGTGTTGCTGTTTACTCAGAACATTCTAAACAAAGTGCTTATGAGGTTAAATCTTTGTATGTTTTGTAACCACATGTATCAGTCTTAATGCTGAAGTTCAGCATCATTGTGTTGGTGTGTTTCCAAAGGAGAGCCAGAGATAGTCGACCACCTGGTCTTCATGGTCCATGGTATCGGTCCCGCCTGTGACATACGCCTGCGTAGCATCGTCCATTGTGGTAAGCTGTATTTGGTGACCATTATCATCTAAAACTAAATCTCTTCTCATAAGGTTGTGATGTTTAGCTAACATTAAGCAGATAGAAAGCCAATTTTAAGCCACTTAATAGCTGTCCATATTACTGGAACATTTTTAAGAAAATCCACGTTTCTTTTGCTGCAGTGAATGAGTTTCGTAACGCCTCCAACGGCCTTATAAACAGTCACTTCAGGCAGGGAGAGGAAATGGTCACAGCCGGCAGAGTTGAGTACCTTCCAGTCAACTGGCACAGAGTTCTGCATGGAGAAACTACAGGAGTTGACAAGTAAGATGTTCAAATAACATGCAGTTATTTTTTATTTGCGTTTGCACAACATCAATTCTTTCCCTCTAATTTCTGTCCTCAACAGAGACATTGAGAGAATCACACTGCCTAGCATTAGCCGCCTGCGCCAGTTTAGCAACGACACCGTTCTGGATCTTTTCTTCTACAACAGCGCGACTTACTGCCAGACCATCGTAGATACGGTGGCCTCTGAAATCAACCGTCTGCACAGCCTGTTCCTCGAGAGACACCCAGACTTCACGGGACACGTTTCACTGGCAGGACACAGTCTAGGTATGTAGCTGTAACTTTTTAAAACTGCATATAATGTTCTATTGATATACCAAAGGTCAATAGTATCCTGTTTTTTGCAGGTTCTTTGATCCTGTTTGATCTCCTGACCAATCAGGAAACAGATTTGGACGCTACTGCTCATGATGAGGTTGTCACATGATGCATTTGTCATAATATATTAATGTGTAATTAAACATTGTGAGCTCTAAGATATCAAACACAAGTCTCTGAACATATTAATGAAGCAAAAGCACCATGTTGCCTAAAACGATAGAGTGACGTCCATCTAATACAATATTTAAGCGCTTTGGAGTGCTATGAAAGCTGTTTATTTGTTAAGAATTGATGAAGAAAAGCTTTTTGTGGTTTTCGTAGCTCCATGATGACGACTTCAATGTTGAGACAGCCTGCAGTTCCTCTGACAGCCTAGAAGAGGCGCTAAAGGGTCAAGGGTTGGATGAGCACCTCAAAATTCTGCAGAGAGAACAAGTGGATATGGAGTCCCTGGTCAGTTCTTCAACCCAAATTATGTCTTAAAAACACAAAATTATCTTTATTTTTACCTCCCTAATTCTTGTTTAAACATTTCAGATGCTATGCTCAGAGAAAGACCTAAAAGATATTGGAATACCGCTCGGTCCTCGCAAGAAAATTATGAAATACGTAAAAAAATGGAAGGTAACTCTTAAAATTCCTTAAAATTGTGTGATTGTAGAAGCTCTTGGCAAAAGTGAAAGAATGTTCAGTGTGAGCTTGATTATTTGTGGTTTCCTGTCCACACCCGTAAGTGGAAAGTGTTTCAGATAAGAGTTCATTGTTTAAGATCATAATGTCTAACTGTTTGGACACTTTCTAGTAACGTTCTTGAATATCCAACAGCACACAACCGGAAGTGGCCGTTCAGGGCAAACTGAGAGACGTTCCCCGGGTCTGAGGAGCAACCATGAACGTCAGACCCCCACCACGAGTGCAGTCGATTATCAACACTTTGATGTCGGCATTGGACAGGTAAGAAAATTGCTTTAAATTTAATTTTCCTTTTAGCCTCATGCTGATCTGTTGAGTTTCCTGTTATGATTAAGTCTGTATCTCGCTCTTCAGATTGTGGTTGTCAAACGATGTTTGTGTATTCCGCAGGTCTCCATCGATTATCCTCAGTTAGCGTTTCATCCTCAGGCCTTCTTCGCGTTAGGATCACCTATAGGAATGTTTCTGACCGTCAGAGGTCTCAAGAGGATCGACCTGAACTACAGCTTCCCGACCTGCAAAAGTTTCTACAACATCTTCCATCCTGTAAGAGTCCAACTCAAACAACGAATGAGGACTTTCCATACAGCATGAACTTTATGACAACTGATTATTAAAATCTTCACAGTTTGACCCAGTGGCGTATCGGATCGAACCCATGATTTTGCCCTCAGACGTGAACTTGCCTCCGATGTTGATGCCCCATCATAAAGGCAGGAAACGGATGCACCTTGGTACGTCGCATTACTTCATGCAGCAAATCCTGCGTTTAGATTCTACAATTGCAATTGTTGTCATTATATGAAACGCTATTCATGTCTCCAGAGCTGAAAGAGGGTTTCACTCGCGTCAGTTCTGATCTTCTGGGCTCCCTGCGTATGGTTTGGCAGAGCATTGCTCAGGTGCCCACACCAGCACTGGCTGAAGGAGAAGTCCATGCCATGTCTCCTCCAGAGGAGGAAGAAGGTATCTGCAGAAGTTTCACGTTTTATTGCTCACATACTAATAATATTAACAGAACCAAAAGCGCTTTTCTGTCAGCAATACCAGTTATAGACACATGACCCAAAAGCTCTTATTTTATTGGTAGAGTATTTTGTGCCACTATAACCTACTCTTTAAGAAAAATCAATGTGGTGTTATGAAAATTGCCGCACGTTCTTAGCATGAACAATCCGATATTTTTACGGACTGAAAAAATATGTTTTTTAAAGGCAAATTTTCCTGACTGAAAGCTATTTTTAACACAAAAATCGTTTGGTTCACGGTCTTTACTTTTTGAACGTCATAATCTCACGTTTGAAAATTCTTTACAGTCTTAGCGATAGAACAGGAAGAGAAGATTGTGAAGGTGGGGATGTTGAATCGCGGGCGACGGATCGATTATGTTCTTCAGGAGAAGCCGATAGAGAGTTTCAATGAATATCTGTTTGCTATTCAGAGTCATCTGTGCTACTGGTAGGTGAATAATGTGAACCTCAGCTGTAGTCTTCAGTCTTAATGTACGTAAATAAAATGTATTATTATCTTGTGTTGCAGGGAGTCTGAAGACACGGTTCTGTTGGTTCTGAAAGAGATTTATAAACATTTTCCAGTGGCGTCTTCTCAGTCTTAAATTGTTTCCTGATTGTTATAAACCTGTTGTATTGTACTGACAACCTTTAAGGCCCAGTGAACGGTGAGTCGAGTGAGTAACTACACTGATTATCACCAGTAAACCAATTAACTACCTAAAACAAGTTTGAATATCACGTACATGTTGCCAGGTATTTCAGTATTGTTCCAGTAATCTCAAGGCTGGCTTTGAGAAGCACAACTCCCAAAACTACCCTTTTGATTGTTATGGAAACTTGACACCATTTTAACTTATTGTGACTTTGGTCAGTGGTTTTCTAATTTTGGAAAGTAATTCATTAATATTGTATTCATGGTGTTCACTATTGTATGTATGTTTGTGTTGTTTTTTATTAATATTATTAATAATATTAAATTCCTAATCTAAAATATGTATCTGAAACGTATGTAAAATATATGGAAATAAATATCAGCGCTGTCTCTTTAAGGGAAAATTCTGATCTTATCCACCGGGAAGTTCATTCATTTCCCATTTGTGCGTCGGGAAGAGTGCGCCACACGTTACAAAACATCCCGTTTCCATACAGAGTCATAAGTGCCTCCCGTCCTCCACACAGCCAATGAACAACAGCAGATCCGCCTGCTTCAATGTGGACATGAAGACGTTTAAAACATTTGTTGAGTCTGGATAAAAAGAGCTGGGAATGAATTCAGATCTCCAACTCCTGATGAAACATCAGGAAAATCACTCGAGGTGAGGAAACTTGCTGTTTTTGGATCCGCTTGGACATGAAGCCGGTGATGAACATGTTCATGCCCAAATTTACGCACGGCAAACCAGAATCACTGCGACTGTAAAAACTTTCAGATTTGTGAGTTTGTACATCTATAACTTGCTTTAAGTCTCAGTCTAGTGTTGAAATCATTTAACTTGTTTAGTTTCTTGGTTAGTTACTCTTAAAGGAAATTTACGCCCTGTTTAGGACGCGCGTCTGGTTTTTGTTTGCGCAGTATTTTAGTAGTTGTTCATTTGGGTAAGTTTGGGCGCTTTTGACCGTTATCTCAATATAAACCCTGTATTTGTAGACTGCATTTGCTTTTTTTCACCCCTCGCACCCTCATCGTTTGTAAAACGGTGCGTCAAGTCTGAACTCGTTGGGTTTGATTAAAGCGTTGCGCGCTTTCTGGACGCTTTAAAACTCACGAACGGCTACTTGAAACCAAACTTGGGCTGTTGTGAAGTGATCAAATTCATCTTTAGGAGCTGAAAGTCCTCTGATAAGTAGATTTGGCGCTTTTGAGGGTCCAGACACTTCATGCAGTTTGATGCTGTTAAAGTCAATCTCTCTAAAACTTTCAGGGCCCGTTTATTTGGATGTAATACAGTTATGTTGTCTGTTTTGTGTAAAATATAGTTGAAGAGTCAGATGTGTTTTCTGAATCCATCTGATCTTGCAGGACAAACTCAAGTCACCCTGTCTGATTCCAGCCCAAACTTTGTCCTAACTTCATAACGCAATACTTGTTGCCCAAAAAGAGAGCTGTTGTTTTTACTTGAATGCTGTTTGGTCCCCTCGCCAAAATATAAGAAGCTTTAGAGAGCTGGTAGGAGTTAAACGCCTCAGTGCACAAGTTCCACAATCCCGGCTGACGTTACTGTAAATCCCACATTCCTTTCCTGGTCACATGACTTGCGGAGTGTATGGAAGTGACTGGGAAAGATAAACACCTGCATCATCTATAATGATCAGGGATGTAGCACAGACCTCACCAAAGAGAAAAAAAACTGATGGTTTCATGAGCACATGTGACGACCACATGAGAACTCTTCATTCCTGTAGATACTGTACTTGTGTTTCCACTTGATCCGAGGTCAATTCTCTGGATTCGTACAAAGAGAGACATACACAAGTCTCAGAGCAGCCCACATTTAAAAGTCAGAAACCCTCCCATTTATATAAAACCCTCACTGTTGACTGACTCTTAAAAGATTTCTTTCATGTTTTAAACAACCTCCCAGCTAACAGTTTTAGATTGTGAGAACGTTTCCCAAGTGTTTCCATTAAGTTACAAAAATGTTAAGAATGTTATTTTGAATGTTCTGAGAAGTTTTTTTTTTAACTGTTTTTTTCTTTTACAAATATTGCTTGGTTAAAATGATGCTATTCAAACATTTTTAATTCTGTGATGTTTTTAAAACATTCCACTATGAACTTCAAAATAACATTTTGATATGATGTATAACTTTAAGAAAGTGCTACTAATGTTGGTGCAAAAACATTTTTATACCTTTGAGAGATCTTTTAGAGAACATTACTTAACGTTCTGAGAACATTCCCTGTTAGCTGGGCATGAAAGCTTGACTTAAAGAAACCGGCATTAAAATTCATGTGGAACTTAAATGGCATGTTACGGTTTTGTTAGAAACTATATTTACTTTTTTAAGTGACCAGCTGACTCAAAATGCTCAGCTTTGCATGTAGATTGCATCATCTTGGCTTGGCTTTCTAGTGTTTCCAAGTATCTTGAGGCCAGTCACAGAAGAATGATGTCACACAAAAAGCACTTATTGCTGGCAAATCTGAATTCTTCTCCCATCAGCTGAGCTGAGGGGGAAACATTAGTTGTAAATCAGAAGTGAAGTGATATCTGTCATGTTCAGACACCTGGATCCTGATCTGCAAGGCTTTGAGGACCATGTAATCATTGTGGGAGGAGGATATGGAAACATGTTGAGTCAACAAAGGGAAGTTTCCCAGCCTGAGATTGCTCATGGTTTCATGCCTCTGAAAGAGTCTAGACAAACCCACTGAGACCCGTCTGAACAGAGTTTGTCT
>JAZGTK010016716.1:0-12598 GCA_036877625.1 Ambastaia sidthimunki
TAGATAGACAGACCAGAATGTACTCTTCTGTGGCATCAGAACTCATTTCCTTCACAATGAGAGCAATCTAGTGTAGTGAAGACCAGCCTTTCTCTCTCTCGTTGGACAGTTGCTACAGCCTGGCAGTGCAGGTTCTCCAAGGAGATGAGAGATGGCAAGTTTCAGCGGGCAGGAGACATCATGGGAAAATGCATGCACCACTCTGTCGAGTGATCCTCTGCCCACATGCTCTGAAAATGTCCAACTTCATCAGATACTTGTAGAAATCCGTGACCTGTCCGGTCTGAAACGCTGGCTGCTAATGAAAGAAAGCGAGGACTGGTGACTTAGATATGAGTAACCAAGAGGTTTCAGGGATGGAAGAGGTTTTAGAGGCTAAATCTAAACATGTGAAATATTGGTTTATAGCCTGAGACTATGCAGTGTACAATCCTAAAAAAAACTTTTTTTTACGTTAAAAACGTTATTGACAGTGATGCTATAGAAGAACAATTTTTGTTTCCCTAAAGAACTTTTAATCAGAGGTTCCTAAAAGAACCTTTTTGTTTCCTGCTTTTTTTAAAACAAATATCTTTTATTCCACTATAAAGAACCTTATGTGAAACAGAATTATGGTTCTTTATGGAACCATGCAGCCAAAAATAGTTCTTATATGGCATTGTTTAGCACCTTTGTTTGTTTTTTTTAGGAGTGTACTTGTTGACCTCAGTCATGGTTGTGTGTTGTGGGCAGTGGCCACTGCATTGCTACGGTTTGTTAAGGTTCATGGCATGTTCCTCTTTGTTTGCTACAGTAGGTGTGTTCTGTGTTTCCTAAGTGGCCAATTCAAAACAGCCCACCCGCTATATAACATTCTCATCTCTAGATATGTCTCGTGTTTCTCTATCAACATAAATAGACAATCAATAATCGTCCTTATTTTCCTTTGTGAGAATAAATCATTTGAAAGTGTAATCAATCAGTAAAGCTCTGCTCAACAAGCTACGATTTAAGATACTTTTTTGTGATATACTTTTATCAGTTCAATCGTTGCTCATGAACTATTCTTTGAGCTTGACGCAATGCATTCTGGGATTGTTTGTGCAGTAAACGTGGCATTGCCTCAAATTCTGGCCAAAATTAGATTTCTCAAATGGCACTGTAATTACAGTAACCTGCCATTTGAGACATTCTTCACACCTATAATCTGACTATGAGGGCCAAAAATATATCGAAATAGGATGAAAGCGAATGTTACTCCCTCTGTTTTCATTTAGAAAATGCATTTTTGGTAAAGTCATGTTGTTCATTTGTCCCTCATGTAAATATAAACAGAAACTGAGAACTTGTCAGTAAAACTGCTGTAAGCCTCAAATGTTATTTGAAATAATGGAGTGCAAATAATCACAGCAGTCATGTGATTATCTGATGGCATATATATTACATGTGCTGAAAATGTTATACTATTTAAGAGCATTTCAAGACCAAATAAATGTGACATTTCAGCTTTTAAAATGGCAACAGTAACCGAGGTTTATATAGTTTTAAACATTTCTGATAACTGAAATCAAATAAATGATAGGCATAAATATTATTTAGAAAGAAAATAAACTAAACGAAAATTAGAAATGTTGCTTTAGCCATAAGTTTAAGTTGAGGCACTAAAAGTATTATCTAAAAATCAATAAAAACTAAACTGACACTGAAATATAAATTAATTTAATTTGTATAGCAATATAAAGTTAACATGAAAACTAAAAATATAAAAGTTAAAGCTAATTTAAAAAGGAGCTTCTAAATGATTTTGAGAGTGATTGTTCTATCAAAAACAAAGACATCTACTAACAGTGCTACAGCTTCAGTATAGAATTTCTCCTGGTGAGGAAGATCTTCAGGTCTTCTCAAGCTCTTTCATGAAGTCCTGACCAGCAGGATTCAATTAGCAGACACAGAAATCAATGATCCACACGTCAGAGGAACACAGCAAAGATTTTCTATTGCACATAATCATTGATGAATCTCCTATAGGACCTTCAGCTCAGCAGGGACACAAATATCTGCACGTCTTTCTCCATGAAGTGTTAACCGTGTCTTTAGATACGCTAAAAACAGACACCAAACTAGGTCATCCCAGCTGACAATGTAAGGTTGTAAGAATGTTTCTCTAACATTTGCATGAAGTTTAACAAAAATATTTTTAATGTCATTTTAAAAGTTCTAGGACCGTTTAAAATGTCCAGTTTTTTAAACGTTGTATTAACACTATTGCTTGGTCATGAGAGTAATAATCAAACATTATTTTTTATTCTAACGTTTTTTAAAATGTTCCACTAACTACTTAAGATCAACAGTTTTGTACATAATGTTAAAACAATTCTACTGATGCTACTGCAGGAGCTTTTGTGATGACTTTGTAACAAGGGAACGTTCTCTAAAAGTTTTCTCATAAATAAACAGGTAAAGGAATAGATAAATAAATGCACATTGATTTATTGGTCTACGCATGAAAATATCATGAGAGGTGCTTTGACGAATACAAATGTTCCTTTCATCTGATAACTGAAAATGAGAGAGCTGCTTCAGAAAATTAATTTGCGCACAATGATATTTTTATTCGTTTAGCAAAGTGGTTTTAATTAAGCGCCCTATTTAAATGAGAGGACACATAGTTCCTCGTGTGAGTAAGAAATGCGTTCGTTTTGTCGCAGTGTAATAGGCAGTAGTAACTTCCACTTTCTGATGTGAATTGAAATCTAATGGCAAATAAATATGAAGCTCTCACCACAAGATGCAGAAAATGATTGAGTTATTAAGAGCTATTAGGCTTCCATTTGAAATATGTTAAATAGATCTTTTAATAGCTCAGGGGATTCAAACATGTGAGAGGTTGGGGCGATGAGTGGATCTGATTTCTAAAAAAATATATCAAGAAAGATTGAGCAAGTGTGTGTGTGTGTGTTTTACTGACAATCAAGAACATCACTTCTGAATTTTTAAGGAGTCAGTGCATCAGAATAATATTTGCAGAAATGTTACTATGTCACATTGTTACATTAATGTTATGATGTTACTTGTATTATTTTGTACTGTGACTTTAAAATTAAAAATCATTTTATAGTTTTTATTTATGTAAAGTAATAATATAAAGGTTTAGTAATAATAATAACAATGCATACATTAAATGTATTTATATTAATAAATACAGTGTGATGATACATTCCTGGCTAAATATAATGGTTGTGAGTCCAGAAGAGGATCAGCTTAATGTTTATATTATTATATATTATATATGATGATGCCTCTGTTCCAGCAAACAGAGAAACATTTTAAAACGCCACCTGTCACAAAAGACAAGGTATTTGTGTATGTAACGTTTTGTTCCATTTTGTTTTATCAACTTGTTGACAAAAGTGAAAGTATTTCCATCTGGAATAAAAGATCTCAATCAAAGATCTCTTTAGTATTGAACTACATACTGTCCGGTGACGTGCGTAAGCTAATAAACTCTGTGTATCTACTGCAGGGCTGGAGAACCTGTTGGGCTTGATGAGTGAAGTTGAGGAAATAAAGAAATCTTATCACTGCAAAGAGCCACAGATATGAAAACAGTGTCTTCCAATAACTTAATCAGGTAATTACATAACACAGTCAGTCCAGATTAGTAGCACATATTGAAGTCCACGGTTTCCACAATCCTTCCAAGTTCCAAGTCTGGCTTGTAAACGTTCATGTCAGTAAGAGCAAAGTGATGCTTTCATTTTAATGGTTTCAGTGTAGACATAATTCACAGATGTATGTTGACTTAAACATTATTCATTGCCATTGTGATCTCTCAACTGCCACCGTTTTCTAATGCTCAATGGTTTCTTCTCAGAAAACATTTATGTCTGTTATTCACAGAAAGTTTCTAGTTAAATTGCTGCTTTATCTTCCACTAAACAGTGGTAGAGCACAGTGCTGGCAATTGTTAACCCAGCCAACATTTTTAGGTTGTAAGAACATTTCCCTAATGTTTCTGTTATAACAAAAACATTACAATTTTTTTTGAAAGTTTTTGGAATGTTTAAAATGGCCTGCTTTTCAAACGTTGTATTAACATTATTGCTAATTCTGTATTGTTTCTAAAGTGTTCTACCAACAACTTAAGAATAGCATTATATATATGATATATGTTAAAAATGCTTCTACTAATGTTACTGCAAGAATGTTTTTGACAACTTTGAGAGAACTCAAAGAGAATGAATGAGCAAACATTCTAAGAACATTCCATGTTAGCTGGGAAGCTCTGTTTTTAATATCTAAGCTACACACAAACAGCTGAATGCAGTTTGACAGGCTGTGGCTGTAAATGTATTTAGGTTGTCTTGAGAGAACACCATTTTGCGCTCATTATTTTTGACAGCTAACATCATTATAAATGTGAGGTCACTGCTGAGGTTTATTGGTGTTTATTGCATGACATCATGGTGACGTACTGTCTCTCTCTCGCTCGTCTCTGATTACAACAGTCTCCAAGTGTCTTTTATCTTGACAAGCTACAGTGTCAAAGTAGCTTCCTCATTATTGACAGAGCAGGGTTGGTTGTAGAAGGATGATCTGAACAAACATTCAAAGGCACCTTTTATGACACAACATCATCTAAATCAAGAAACAACCGTGATGCATCAGTCTAAAAATAAGTTGCAAAGTTCATTAGCCTGTCTGAGGACAGCGAAAGTTATTCGAATGTGTTTGAGGCTAACAGATCTACTTTGGTTGTAAGAGTGTTACTTTGAATATTTTAGGAGCTTTCAAAATGTCAGTTTTTTTAAATGTTGTAGTAATGTTATTGTTTGGGTCTAAGAATGTTATTCAAGCTTTTTTAATTCTGTAACTTTTAAACTTAAAACGTTCCACTAGCAACTTAAGAATAGCATTTTTAATGTGGTATATAATATAAAAAACATTCTACTAATGTTACTACAAGAACTCTTTTTGATAATTTTAAGAGAACTTTGACAGAACTTTTAGAGAATCTTAGGCAACATTCTGAGAACATTCCCTTTTAACTTAGTTGAGATTAATGACCACAGCCAAAGGGCTTTTAACGGTTTCAGCCCAGCACATGTGAAGGTTTTTCCAACCACATCAGTGCAGTGCAAGTAGCTCACAACAAATGGCAAAATGCAGCCTGTTGTTACTGTTATTATGACAACAAAAGGGCACAGAAGGGCGAGTTTAAAGCTGGAGGTCGGAATGACATTAACCTTGTACTGTTGAGTCTAACACCAGAGGAAGCTGTGAGGCCATGCATAATGTATTTCATGCTTTTGATTTCATACTCCTGTTTTTAAGGGTGTTATTAGTGGGTCTTGGTGAGACAGGTGTCACTGTTACATTTGTGTCTTACAGTTAAGGGGTTTAAACAAAAGCACTTGTCCCACACTGTGTAAGAACATGAGTGATGCTTTAAATTACACAGCCTGGTATACTAGCTATTATACTAGCTGTTTCTTTTCTAATGTGTTCAGTTGTTTAAAAAAAGGCATCTTAGTTAAATGCTTGGACTTGCAATCAACTCTAATGCCTTAGCAACATCTACCGCATGCTAAATCTCACTTAGACCATCTTGGTGACCGCTTAGCAACACCCTGGCAACCACACACAGCACTGAAGGCGAGTTAGCATGAGCAAGCACCTCTCACGTCGAGTGTAAAACTCTAGTTAAATAACTTTCTCTGTCAGTAATATCTTTGATTTAAACTTCTGCAGTCAGACAGTTCTACTATTTTCTTCCTTTTTAACTCCCTGTTTTTACTTTAGCGCTGCAAAATGACAAAGGAAGGCCCGTGTACTGTCTCTCTAGGTTTTAACAATCTGTCTTACCTGTCAGGCAGGTAATCTCGTATACCCGCGGTTGGAATGCTATTCAGCGTCTCACATCAGAGCTTTGGCTGATAAATGCCGGGGTTTAACTCTGAAACTTTTGATTACAACCCTCTAAAAGACACGTAATATAACCAGAATCCGGGATGAAATATGTGCCCTCACACTGACTGTAATATCCAGGAGTGATGTGTTTATGTCTCTGTACATCCCTGCGTGATTTATGACTCGCTGATAAATGAAACATATATGTAAGCTCTCGTTTTATTGCAGTAAAGTTGGGTTATGGTTTACATGTCTGGAAAGGTTTTTAAATATGTATAAAAAATTTGGCGAGCCCCATATTTCTAGGAAAATGCAAACAGAGTGGATTAGACATAATACACATATATCACTCTTTCTTCCTTATTAATAGATATTAGCATCTTCTGAAAATGA
The DNA here is from genome assembly GCA_036877625.1 of Ambastaia sidthimunki. NCBI lineage: Eukaryota > Metazoa > Chordata > Actinopteri > Cypriniformes > Botiidae > Ambastaia > Ambastaia sidthimunki. The sequence goes on from JAZGTK010016716.1 coordinate 6,283, forward strand.
GCGCTCACTTTTTGTACTGAAGCTAATTATAATTGTGAATAATTAAAATGTGTAATAATTAGATCCAACCATTATTATTATCTTAAAAACAGCAGTCAGTCTACAATCTGTGCACATTAAAGTCAATTGCATGTTTGACCTCTAACTAAGGTCAACATGGTTTAATGTAAAAGGTTTTTGTGAGGTAACCTACAGAACAACACTGTGTTAATTTAATTAGTTTATAAGCCCAAAATATGATTTATTATGACTGAATCGAGCTGATTTCATTATGTTACACTTGTAAAACTCATTTTTGGGTGAAAATCTTTCTCACCTTAAGATAGTAACTGCATGATTTTACTTTATTTAGGAGTAACAAGATGTTCATCTTCACTGTTGAAGTTATGTGTGTTTAATATGTTAAAGTTTTGTGGAAAATTGCTTTATTTGTTTGTTCCTCATTAATTCTACAGCAGTGAGGAGTGACTGTAGAAGATATCTAACAGTCATTGAAGAGTTTCTATTAAAGAATCCAGTATTAGGTGACAATATAGCTTTTAACAAGCTATTATTCTGTAACCGTATGTGGAAATTGATTTTCTGAGACATAATGGTGGAGAACAAAATGGCTTCCCTTCCACAAACACAGCTGCTATGTTTATATGTATAGGGCTTAATTAATTTGCGTAGGCAGACAGCATGCCATTATACACTTATATACGCTAAATATTTAAACACAATACCAGGGTTCATTTATAGAAAATGCTCTTCTTCAGCATGTTCTTGAATGTTTCAGTATAAGCATCCCCCACACGCTCATAAATGTCGTATATTAGTCTCACGTCACCTCCTAACTTCAACTTATATATGTTTGTTTTACTGGAATGTTCCATGAGCAACGTACAAATGACGCTTAACCTTCAGAAAACGCTGATTGTTAAACCTCTGGAGTTGTCATGCTAAACATTATATGAGCTGTTATGTTTGCTTTATATTGGGTTAGCCATTTTTCCACCCTGTTACCATATTTGGGACATACAATTTAAGACATACAGTGGGCATGTATAGTTTAAACCTTTTTTTAGCAGTAAACATAACATTTGAAATAACATTAGCAGTAAACATAACATTTAAAAGAAATTTGACTTACAATCATTTAATTTGTTTACAACTATTTCTTTTTTACAACCATTATATTTTGTATTTATCTTACATATCTGTCAGTTCTTACTACAAAATACCCAAGTAATGTTTTCAAAATATAATTTCCAAAGTTCTTTATTAACAGAACATGCTACTCAGGTTTTGGAGCAGTTTCTGTAACGTATTACTATTGTTACTGTATCCTGTAGCTGTGTGGGACTTACCCATTACTTACAGTAATGGGTTTCAGTCCTAGAGATTTGTTCTTCCAAACAGGAAATGTCCTGTTACTGTATCCACTTAATGCGATTAGCCACAGCCCGTGACTTAATTGAATGTATCTTAGTGGTTAATTTTGATGCTATGCTAAAGATGCTGTAGATGTCACACCCGCTTACTGTCTTCATTGAAACGAGAGGGGAGGTGGACGCTGGGAATTAGCATACAAAAGAGGACAAAGCAGGCGATTCCTTAGGACACGCGCACTTTATCCTGCTGGAGTTAATTCTGTTTACACACTGAGTGCACTCAGTGGCTCTCGAGGTGTAATTGAAGCTAAGCACTTGTACATCTGTGGCCAACAGTCAGAGTGATGTTTCATAGAAAGCATGGGGGACTGGTGTCTGCTTGAGTTAGTGTGCTTGAGTTAGTGTGCTTGAGTTAGTGTGCTTGAGTTAGTGTGCTTGAGTTAGTGTGCTTGAGTGAGAAATGGACACATTTGTATCTAAAAAAGTATGTGATATTAATGCAATCATCTTTTTGAGACTTAAAGAATTGTTGTAATGTTTTATTAGTGATATATCAGCATTAGTAATGTGATAAATCACACCTGTTGTTGTCCTGCTAGGACTCACATGTGAGCTGATGTCATACAATCACAGTACTAAAAATCACAACCTTCACAACAGCTACATATAAATATAAATAAGAGAGATGTGATTTTTGCAAGTCACTTTATGATGAGTGCAGCTCAAATGTCCAAATTCTTGTTAGGACTGTTGTGTGTTTTGTGTGTCTTTCCTGTATAACTGACATTGCATATCACCCTCCAGTTGACAAATAGTGTGTTAGTTGCCTAAGGTTAAAAGCTTGCCTGCCATTTAGCTTATCTGTTAGCCAATAAGATCAGGGATTAGAGGTAAACTCTTGCTTTTTATGGCTTCTGAAGCAATGCTGATTTCTGCCTTGAGGGCTGTTGATGGAGCGATGGTGGTCTTTTCTCTCTTTATCCCTTAAATAGTTACACACAAAGGAAGTTTGTTACAACAACAAATGACATACAACAAATGTTTGTTGTATTGCATTGCAATTGAAAGTTTCTCTTTTGTGCGAAGAAAATTGACAAATTATGATAATCGTGTGCTGCTAATGATGTTAAATGCACGTTAACTGCAGAATATAACACGTTAAATATGTGTTGCATATTTTGCATACAGATACAGCCAAAAGCGTCTTTTACCGAATTGCACTGCCCTCTATGGGTCTCTCTTTCTCCCTCTCTCTCTCTCTCTCTCTTTCTCTGCCTTCTTTTTTTCTAGTTTTTTTCTCTCGTCTAACCATAGCCATCACCCTTCAATTATTCGTTTGCGTAAAATAAGATGGAGAGAGGGCAGTGCGCGAACAACACACCGAGCACGAAGCTTTTATTTTAAGTCCTCTCATAAATATTCCACAATGCCCCAAATGTACAACTGATCTGACGACGGTACAGCAACAGTGAGCCAATGGAAACGCAAGTTCCACTAGTTGAAACACTAGTTAAGATGGCAACACATCTTCAAAGGCGGATTTATGGGAGGCTTTGGGCGAAACACAAATAAAAATATGAAAACAGCCACAATTGATGCTAGAACAGACATTTAGGATAAACTACATCTGGCAATAAACTACAACGCGATACGAGCCGAACCTCTCGCAGTCGTGTCGGGGATGCGCACTTTACACGCCCGTTTCGCCGGTCCGCGCTCGGTTTTTTGGATGCATCCAACGGTGGTCTTTTCTATTAGCAGATTTAACTTGCCGGTTAAAATGGACACGGCACAGGTTGGATTTGGCCAGGAAACGGCAATTTTCAAAAGAAATTCCTAAACTTGCGTTGTTTTCTCTTCTTTTGGTCGCAGACCGTCACGTTTCCAGGGAGAGTTTGTGTGATCCAGGCACATCACGAAGCACGCGGATTATGATACAGGCGGGCTGAAGCGGAACCGGTGTCTTCAAGGTAATGGACTGCTCATGATGTTTCGGATCTGACACACTGAAGCGGGTAAGAAACACGGCTTTTCTTCCAGAGCACAGCGTCTCATGTGAAAGCCCGTGTCTGCGCATGGAGCTGTCCGTGGTGCTGAAATGCAGTTTTTGAGTTGGCACAAGGAATTGGCGAAAACACTTGTGCTGTTGTCAGAAAAGGATGCAAATGTGTTAGTTGTCTGTGCGTTACACAACTTGTGCTTTATAAGCTCTAGCCATTACACTAAAACCTGGATTCGGATACATTACGAACGCTTTGCTTTAAAAACGGGTGAAGAAATACAGTGGGCGATGAATGCGCTCTTGTCTGAATTGATTATATTTTTATTTCGAATTTACATAGTTAACATAAATATACACTCCTGATGTAGTGTTTGTGGCTGTTTTTTCATGCATGTAGTATAGCGCATTAGACTTAAGAGCTCTCTATGAGTGTGAACGTGTATGTGTGGGTGTGTGTTTGCGCGTCCAAGTGTGTGTTTATGTGCGCGCCTCTATCTTAGAGAGGGAGAGTGAGAGAGAGAGGGAGAGAGAGAGAGAGAGAGGGAGAGAGAGGGAGAGAGAGAGGAGGGTGATTAGCAAGAATACAAATGCTTCCACACATACCGGATGCTCAACAAAATGGTTTAATATAGTGTTATTTGCTACTTAAAGAAATGGAATCGGGTTATAATCGATGACGTGGCGTTTTGCTTTTAATCGACTCGAGTCGTTGTCGCCTGAGGGATGAGCCATGACTTTCACATGAACCAATATGAAAGAAATGTACCATGCACGCTCTTGTGAAACGTAGATGCGTCGATTCCTCTGTGGTTTAACTTCGATACTCGTTGAGAGTTGAAATCTCTTGAAATCGTCGGATATGTTTGGTGAGTACCAAAATGATTCCAAAAAATGATTCGCAGCGGGGTTTAGTCTCGGGCTTTGGTTGACGATAAAATGCGTACGTGATGTTTTAAAGCAATTTCCAAAGTGACGAATGGTTTGTCTTTTTTTGTCATGTTATTTGTCGATCGACAGACGTTGAAGTTAAAGCCACTGGATAGCACAGAGATCGATTTGTTCGGTGCATAAGCAAGTGGGTTTACATTGTGCCTCTGTCAGTTTAGATGCCGTCAGATAATTTGTTGAAAATTCATCCCCAAATTGCGCATTTGGAGAGTGAACGGTGTTTCTTTCACTCGTTGCTACTTAAATCTGCCATAATGCGAGAGTGTCCCCTTTTTATTTCCGTTTTTGTGTCAGATGCCTTTCTAAAGATGCTTAAATGTGTGAAACAAAATGTGTCTCTATCTGATACATCTTGAACATTGATATACACGGTCTGTTGTAGTGAATAAATGAATGCACTTCACATGTCATTGATAGTTTGGTAAGAAACTGTTTCTTCTTATTAATAAAAATGCATTTAAAATATAAATATTGCAATTGAATCTGTATTGCGTATTGAGAAGTTTAGTCTTAAGAACGGTACACACCGTCCAACTCATCAGCCTGGACCTTAATGCATTAATCTTTGATTGATCTACGTAATGTTCTTGTAACATTTGGGGTTTTTCCCCGTTTGTTGTAGTTTGCATATGTGAAGGTTCATTGCATGTTTTCCTTTTTTAGATGAAACCACAATCTGCATCTGCACTACAGTGAGCCGGGCCGTTCCTGCACAAGAAAATGCATATCTGGATTCTGAAGATAATATTGCTGGTTGCCACGTCTCTGTGTCTGGTTGAGATGTATGACAGTTATGGGGAGATCTGTAGGAGTCTGTGCACTTGTGATGAGAAGGAAGGTATTCTGACCGTCAGCTGTGAGAACAGAGGCATCGTGCGGCTGTCGGAAATAAGCCCGGTGCATTTTTCTACGTACCATCTTTTGTTGACAGGCAATTTGTTAAAACGATTATCTGTCAATGACTTCATCAACTACACTGGAGTTTCTATTTTGCATTTAGGTAATAATGACATATCGGAGGTGGAGACTGGGGCGTTCAATGGACTCCAAGGATTAAAGAGATTGCATTTAAATAATAACAAAATAGACACGTTAAGGGACGACACGTTCGTCGGGCTGGAGAGCCTAGAGTATCTTCAGATTGATTATAATTTCATTAGCACTATTGAACCGAATGCTCTGAGCAGACTTCATCATCTAACTGTGCTTATTCTAAATGACAATTTGTTGTCTTCTCTGCCCACCAATATTTTCCGGAACGTGCCCTTGACGCACCTGGATCTCAGAGGCAACCGGCTAAAAATGTTCCCTTACATTGGACTTTTAGAACATATGGATAAAGTAGTGGAATTACAGCTGGAGGAAAACCCGTGGAACTGTTCTTGCGAGCTCATAGCTCTCAAAGCTTGGCTGGAGAGCATCGCCTACACTGCTTTGGTGGGGGAGGTGGTGTGCGAGACTCCTTTCAGGCTCCATGGCAGAGATCTGGACGAGGTCTCAAAGCAGGAACTGTGTCCCAGAAGGGCCATTTCAGAGTATGAGATGCGCCCTCCGCCCCCACTCAGCACCAGTGGCTATTTTCAGACCACGCCGGTGGCTGTGACAGCATCAGCTACATCTTCAGCAGTTCTTCGCTCCTCATCCAGGCCGACCAAGGGCACCCGTCAGTCCAGCAAAACCAAGTCCAAGCCCACATCTCGAATTCCGGCCAACCCTTACAACTATGGGCCCATCATTGCTTTTCAGACCAAATCTCCCGTGCCTTTGGACTGCCCCACCACCTGTACATGCAATCTGCAAATCTCTGACCTGGGGCTAAATGTCAACTGCCAGGAAAGGAAGATTGAAAACATATCAGATCTAAAGCCCAAGCCATACAATCCTAAAAAAATGTACCTCACAGGGAATTACATCCCTGTGGTACGGAGATCTGACTTCGTGGAGGCTGAGGGACTGGATTTACTGCACCTGGGAAACAATCGGATCGCACTCA
>JAZGTK010016717.1:0-12597 GCA_036877625.1 Ambastaia sidthimunki
ATTATACTATCTATATATAAAGTATAAACTATACTTTTTGTTTACTTGTGTTTATACTGATTTTGAGGCAAACAATTGGAAAAGAAAGAAATCTGTGGAATATAATGGGTACTACACTCTGATTTGAAAACATTTGAATTAGCCAAATTGTTAGCCAACAAACTCACAAACAGCAAGTGATGGGCAGAAGTTTGTAAATGATGGTGCTCCAATTACTTGATGTGAAACATAAAACAGACCATAGAAGACAGTTAATGCAAATGTTCGCTATAGCAAAGCTGAGAATGCAACACATTTAAATTGTGTTAAAACATGTAAACATATTAACATATAAAATATGTCATAATGTTTATTTCTAGTTACACAAATGCACAAATGTTTTATGCGTTCTGTAAACTAATAATGTGTATCTGAGAAGCTCTTGAATTGTGGGAAATCTGTCAGATCTAAACCAATGCGCTGGGCGTATTTACAGAGTGTGGCCTAGTTTTCACATCTGTTAGGTTTATAACAGAACTGAAGTGCATACCTTTCACACTGATTTAGTGTTTAACTTCAACCTTTTACTACAAATCATGTTTTCCTCTTTTTTGTCTTCCTCTATTTTCACTGTCTCACACCCGTATGATACGAAGACAATAATGTTTTTGAAATGTGTTCTCAGAGTTTAGCTCATCTTTCATCTGCTATAAATGACAGATCTAATTAACATATTGATGTTTAATTGAAATTAACTAATAGAGCTTTACAGTAAATGTATACAATGCACAGAACCAAAGGATGTATTTTTTTAAATATGATCACACTTTTGTTTGTGTTTCCAAGCAAACCAAAGCAAGTTTTTACCAACATGCTGTTCATTCCTGTACGTACTTATTTGTCTGTTTGTGGCATGAAGTGGTTTTTGTGTGTTTTCGTCTGTTTCTAGTTAAAGCAAATTGTGTTTTACTAACACACTGTTAGTAAACCACAGATTATTTTGTCATCTTGTTGTATGATCTAGCTTTCAAGTAAAGAAAATCATGCTTTACCAACATACAATACACACTGTACATACATGCTGTACGTTTCTGTCTGTAGCATGTTTTTCCATACAAACATATTCACATGTCATACACACACATATTTTGACTGCTTGTTATGTATGACGTGTTTCATCATTTTGAGTTTCTCATTGCAGATATAACCGTTGAAGTGTTTCTGGGTCAAAATGATGGAACATGTATATATATGTATATATATATAGAAAAACAAACAAACACACACACACACACCCTTCTAACCCCTGTCTGTCACATTATTTGTCTTTCTTCTAACTTGCCACGTTTTCCTGAAAGATACAACAAGACATTTTACTTTCATATTTATATTTGCACAATGTAGGAGACACTCGAAAACCAAACTGCAGAAGATCCAGAACAGGTCACAGCAGAAACTACATTTTCAGACACCAGCGCTTTTATGACTTCCATCATGGAGCCGCTTGCTCACGACTGATCATGTTCGGGTCAAGAAATCATTCGTTGTGAGTTATGTTTTCCTTTCTGTGGATCTTTTGTCTAAACCTGTCATACGTGTGAGGAATTTTCAGATAGTAGAAGCTCAGTAATACGGCTGAGAAGAAAACTATCATCTCTCAGAGTCTTTTCAAGAAGAACGGTACTTGGTTTAATATCGTATGAGTATCACGGAAGAACGTCTCTTGAAATAATGAAGTAGACATCTAAGAATGCATTTGGAAGTTAGAGAGAATATGAGGTGCTGGTAAAATATTTATACGTTCACACAAACGTAGACAAACGGCCAAAACTTTTAGTCGTGCGCTCAAAGGCCACATTTCTGATAAGACTTTGCAGAGTGCTAATTCCTCCTGACAGGATTTGCTACAGAGCAATTTTTCTCTTTCATTTTGGCTTCTCCGACCCTGATTATCATCATTACTCGCCGTGCAGCTGACAATTGGACCTCAAGGGAAATTTTTTTATTAAGCCACGTATGGCGGAGGCCTAGATATAGTTTTTACACTTAAACATCACTGACAGCATAAGTGTGAAAGAGAATTTACTGGCTGATATGTTATACAGCTTTTGGGCTAAAATGATGTATACGCCAATCAAACTAACAGCCTGCGTTAAAAGTAGATCCAAATCATATGGCGAATGCTACACTCATACAGATACAGATGCCATGAGCTTGGGATGGAAATATCCATTCAGTCGACCAATGGCAGATGGTGGGCATGTTTTGCCAGAGAAACAGAAATTAACACTTTAACATGTTTTGTAATCCTGATTGAACGTCTCTTCACATCCTGATAGCAATCACTAGTAGTCTAAATATATTTATATATCTTCTGTGAAGGCGCAGAACCAAAAAATGTTCATCCAATCATTGCATTCGGTCCAAATGAAACGATAGGATGTCCTACTTCCATGCACTATTGGGGGAGGTGTGGCTTTGGAGAGCGCTCTGAACAGAGGTATGTTTATGTTATGTTTTCATATATTTATGAATGTTTATGTATATGTTTTCATATATTTATGAATGTTTATGTATATGTTTTCATATATTTCTGACTGTTTATGTATATGTTTATGTTATGTTTTCATATATTTATGAATGTTTATGTATATGTTTATGTATGTTTTCATATATTCATATTTAAGTAAGTATCAGGTTAACTATCAAAAAAATGATGTATATGGAAAAAACAGTCCCTTTATCTTCAAAATACATTGATATAATTATTAACTTAATGATTTAATTCTAATTCTAATGATTTAACTAAAAGATGAAATACATAAGTTTATTCGATAATCAGCATTGTAATATTTATTTTATTTCAAAATATTAACTTTTATTTCACAACCCTTAACAAAACAGACAATTTATGTTTGTTTTCTTTATCAATGTCTTTAATATTCCTGTACATTAAGACAACCAGCAGTTTAAAGCACCTTAGATCACAAACAGCAAGACTGCAATTCATTTTTTTTAATTTGAGTTTTCTAGCATGTCCACTGAGAGTCTCAAAGGAAAAAGCTGAACTTTTAATGAAGAAACTCATTAAAGCCGCAGCAGCTATTTTCGGAGATGTCCTGTTTGCGTCGTGTCACACTAAACTGAAGAGCTTCTCAAATACATACAGAAGTTCTTCAACATGCCTGAGAGTTGCCATGACCTGCTCTACAACAGCTTCATTAAAGCAAGAGATGCTTACCACTGCGAGGGAAGGAAACCCCTCTGGATGGTGGCGAGGGTCCAGCTAACCGTGGATAACTGGATCATCTCCCACGTGTCCAGATGTGCCCAGCTGTGCCCAGCTGAGGAGAAGCAAGCTCAGATGTGAGAGCTTCGAAATCTGTCGATGCTGCCAAGAATTTTCAAGCCCTGGGCGCATTTGTGGCACGCGGATTGTCGTTTTCTCCATTCAGCTGTCACATAAAACAAGGGAATGTAATTCAAAAGGAGAAAGATATTTGTCCACCCACCGCAGTAAAAATTAGATGCAATTAAACGCCCGTTAATAACATGCAATTATGCAATTATGTTGGCAATATACCTGTCATGTTCGGAGCAGAGAAATTGTAGCTTCTTTAGCAGTTCTGATGCACAAATAGTCAGCCTTCAGAGCGAAAGTCTGTCTCTCACATTTCATTAACAAAAGCCTCTTCATTATCATAAGGCACCAGGCATTTTTGGAAACATCCTTCAAAGTGAGTGCCGGGAAGAAAGGGGAGTCGTTTAATGTCTACACCCAAGGTTTGGCTTCCTCCAGCAGACTGAACAAGAGCCGACAGAATCGAACTGAAGGAAAGCAGTTCATTGAGGCACCGAGGACAAACACCAGAGGTCAACATCTCAGCCGCCCAGCTTGACTGCTGGACCCTTTCCTCGCTTGGAAGGACAACTGGGGTCAGGATTCAGAACATCAAAAGAGCAAGCTGTGCTTGCCATCGTGTCCCATGGATGTCAGATGGGCAATTCCCAATTAGCCGTCAGAGCTGTCACAAACGATCACAGATGCCCCATTTTACGGGCCGTGGATGCCTTTTTCATCATCTGGCTTAAGCAGCAGTACGGTGGTTTGAATGATTCTGTGTCGTTCCAGGACATTGACCTATTGGACATCGGATAAGAGGCGGATTTGCTTTTCTTTCATCCCTGCCTTCAACTCAAAAGTCTTTTTCCAGGCTGAAACGATTTTTTCTTCATTTCCTTGGACATCTGCGGTATCAGATGCAGACGTGCTGTGTCTTGCGTGTTCGCGTCTTGTATGTCTAGACATAGTGATATACATCACCCGTCCCTGTACATCCATCATGAGTTCCCTAACAAGATATGTGGCCAACATGCGTCCTTGACCAAACCCTGCGTGTCTGCGTTGCTACGATTTAACAGGTGAGATTCTCTACTGTGTATATGAGAATATGATATTCTGCACTGGCATGAATACGGACACCATATGGAAAAGAAAAGTCTCACACCAGAAAGGAAAAGGCTCTGAGTACATCGATGAATTTCTTTGGCCGCTTTCTCCAGGTGACTGGCATTAAAGTATTATGCAACACCACGACAGGATGGTGAAGTAAAGAGGCAGCTGTTTGCTAACAAAACTACACAAGGAGTCAGAGAATAGATCTGCGGAGATGTCAGCTGTGTCTGTTTAAAACATGTCTGCTCTAGCTGTTTAAAGCAATTGCCTCTCTATCAGGAAGGAGATTTACGGCAAGACAAGTTAAAACGATTTTTAAGAACAAGACATTAGATCTTACAATGATACATAAAAGTCATTTTTAGTGGTTCTTGCCTGGTGGACAACTCATTCCTCCCCATGTATCATAGAGAAATGGAGGTGGGCGTTCTTGAAGTTGGCAACCTACTTAGCAACCATCAGAAAAAAAACACCTAGCAATGCCATAGCAAACACCCAGAGTATCCTAGCAACCCCATAGCAACACACCTGCACCCATCACTAACACCCTAGCATCATGGCAGCGAATTTTGCATTTTAAATAAAAAAAAATGTTTGTGTTTTATTCCTGCCAATAAGCAAAGATTGTAAGTCAAAGAGGTTTTCCTGCATTTATATTCGAAGAAATACAACCCTACATTTTAACCAAACCACCCAGTGGCTTAACATGATTTTACCTGTGCCATTTGTGGGGAGAAAAGGTGTTAATGCAATCTGCATGGGTATTCATGTGAAAATGAGGTATCAAACCATCTTCTTTACAAGCCTGTGGATGTGATGCACAGAGGACAGAAAGATGCTCAGGAAAACAAAGAGAGAGAGAAAGTTCACAACAAATTTCACCGGCGGCCTGTCAGCGTCCGAGCAAATGTGCGACATCAGCACGTTCATGCTTGATGTCTCCTTCTGCACCCGACTCTTCTTATTCTTCTCCCGCCTGCGTGTCTTTCCCCCTGTCACTCTGTGCAATTATGTGCACCCGTGCATTGAGGGAAAAAATGCAGAGACGGACGTGTGCCGCGCATCGGGCCTGGAACCACACGCAGTTGAGTTAGTTCACTCAATATTGTCCTTGGCCTCAGAATTGTTGATGTCTGCTTTTTACTGTCGCCTGCTTCTCAGATCCGTGAAGGAGATTCTCCCCTTTCTTGTCAACACCACGTTCGTATAGTTTACAAAGATGCATTTTCCGGCGTGCTGCACCTTTAATGAGCATTTCCAGATTTATTCCCAGCTGCCCCACATGGCAAACTGATGAGGTGTCTTTAAATGCAATTATTGCACCAGCTGTAATATATTGTTCTGCAAATAGCTGTGGCCAAATAATGAGTTTGTTTGCTACCGGACTGGCTGTGTTACTGTCCAGTGCTTGAGGCGCAGCTAAGGTCGCTAAAGGCAGCAAGAGATGCGATTACAAATGCAATCTGATGGACGTGTGCATCATTGGCTCAGGTGCTGATCATCTCTGCTTCAGTCAGAACAGCTACCGAAATAGCAAACTGAGAAATCAGATCCCCCCCTCCTAAAAATTTCAAACGCTTCTTCTAGACATCTCTAATGAGATTAAATGGAGAGCAAACAGAGGATTCTGAGTTTTGTGGTGAGAAAAATACCACCTCAGCCACCTTGTGTGTCTCCTCCAGAGTTTCAGGAGAGATCTGATCAATGTGTTAAACTGTGCTCAGAATTACTAAAGGGTGCAAAATTCAGAGATTTTAATATAAACTTAAAACAGTTTTGAATATCAAAATCCACAATGTCAGAATACAATTACTTTTTTTACAATTACTTTAACTGGATGATTTTATCTGTCTGTAGTTTTTTTTTAATTTAAATGAAATTTAAAGGAATTTAAGGCAATATAATGTGTCAGATTATATATCAGTGCAATGTAATCAGCTATCAGGGCTGATATTCAGAACAGGGATAAATTAAAAGGATCATTTTCTGCTAGATTACAAACAACTGGAAACAATTCACCCTCCTACTTCCTTCTACCTCATATCACCCAGGAATATTCAAATGAATCGGAATTCATCCTGAGAATTTAAACTAATGGCAAATTTATTCATTGGAGTTGAATCAGACAATTTCAAAGGACGTCCGTGCCAACTGATTCTTTTTGAAGAATGGGAGGTTTTCTAGCCCGTTGTCTCCATGGTGAACGACTGTAAACCTGCCACCCCAGAATAAGCAGCTGCCTCCTATGTATCAAAAGGGGGCAAACATAATCATTTACAGTAATGACACTCATTTGAAAAACTCTCGCTGTGTATTACAGCCACGGGAACTGGATTAGAGCCACTGAGCCACAAACACTTAGAAGAGAAGCATATTCAGCGATGATAAATGTGTGTTTAACTGATAATTATTTAACAGTGAGTAGCTACACCACAGTGGGGTTTGTTTTGGAAGCAAAGCCAGGTCTAACAGTTTGATATGACATTCTCACTATCTGTCTCTACCAACAGAAAAGAAAAATTACATCTGAGGTCTCTTAACTCTCTCAGTTGTTTCTCCTGAACAACTATAAGACTAGTTGTAGAGCAAGATGGATCATTTGCTTCTCAGATGTTTCTCCCAAGGAACATACCGTAATATCTCACAAATTATTATTTATTAATATGAATTATTATTATCATTACTATGCTATGGCTCGTTAATTTTATAGCTCTCTCATCTTATTGTATGTCAGCTATTGCCTGTCAATATTTTTTGTTTCTTGAGATGAAACTCAAACGAGACACATTTGAGATCTCAGTGAAATCTTCCAGAGTTTGAAAAAGCAACATCTACTCAATATATGCTCCACTAGGAACTATGTTACAGGTTTTTGCACCGTATAGACAATGCATACCACCAAAATAGTACACATAGAGTTTCAATATTCCATTCCAAACACAGCCTGTGTAACTGTCAATGTCTCTCTCTCTCCCTCTCTCTCTCAGTGATTCTCCTGTGCTGTACTCCATCTCTCTGCCAGTGTGTATTGATCTCTGGCCCAGGGATTCTCAGCTGGATGGATGGCGCTCAGACTCAATAATGGCAGCCGTTTCTTGTTCCATTCCGCCCGTGCTGAGCGTCACGTTGAGAAGAGAGAGAGCATGAAATGAGAGAGAGGTACAAATGTGTCACTGAAACGAAAGCCTCCTCCATTATGAAGTTACACCAACATTCGGTCGGGTAGCTTAATCTCTTCAGAACAGGGAGGGATGTGTCTTACCATCCACTCAAGGTGGAAACAGAAGGAGGGTTAAGTTCAGGTAGGGTTCACACAGCGGTCAGGATGATTTTAAGCTGCACGGATATTCGTAAGAAGTGTTTGAGGGTTTTATTCTGAGTAATTATTATTTGGTTGGATCAGTGTTGCTTGAAGCTGTACAACAGTACAAACCGTTCTCACCACGAAAGCTTGTTTTTGTGTTATTAATATAAAATTCTTGCCATTAATTTAGCTGATTACAGCTTATAGAAATAGGAGGGACATTAAAACATGTTTACACCAGTCGTGTGCAACGAGATGTGGTTCAACAGAACTAGATTAAAATCCAATCTGAATTCAGACTCAAACCTCAAAGTCAGACTTAGAATTAGAAAACAAAATATGTAACATATTAAGCTGTGTGATTACATAATGTTGAAGACCAGAAGCTTGATTTATCTACATGATAAATAAAAATTCTTTAAGCTGTGCGTCAAAGTAACATGATGTCATTAGGGTTGTCCGGAGATTAGCCGGGCAAGGTCAAAGCTAGCAGCACTTGCTAAATCGCATGGCATGCATCACTGCCTGGGCAACTACAGACCAACACCGCATGATTCCATCATACAGCACTGAGCAATGCGCACACTTGACAAGACCCGATGGGAGATGTGTTTTTTTTTTATTTAATTATTTGAGAAATTACAAATTACAGGTGTCAGGATCATTCTGGTGCATTTTTTTCTAATTAAATGAGTCGTGCTGGATTTATGCATGATTTACTCACATAAGTGATACAGCTCTAACACATGAGTGAAAATAATGAAATGTCAGCTTTTTGCTAACACATGCTTTGCTCTTCATGAAAAATATAAATGTAAAGTTTTAAATAAAGTTAATTAAGTTAAATACAATTTAAAAACAGCTTGAGGTTGAGTGAAAGATCTTTAAACCTCAAGGACTGTCCTGTCAGATGAATTGTTTCCAATCAAGTGCATTGTGGGATACGTCATGCTTGTCACTGCTTGAAATATTGCCCTGTTTTAAATATTGAACTTGTATTCATTTAAGTTTACAGGTGCAATATTAAATTAAAATTGATTCCAGATGCAATAGAAACTATTTTGCAAATGAACTATAATGCTTGGTAAACAATCCACTCAATGAAGTCCATCCTAAATTTTTTCCTATTCAAATTTGCAATACATCACATCACAACAATTAAATGGATGGCAAATTGGATGTCATTTATTATTAATATGACTTACAGTACCAGTAAATAAAAAAGAATACGTTTCTTTTTCCTAATTATACAGTCTTGACACAACCCACTCTTGACACAATATGTTTTACAGTGATACACAAACCTCAGTCTCTGTACAGTGCCGAATGTGCAGTTCTGTTGTAATACAGAAGTTTATTCAACTTTAACAGACACATCCTCAAAATAATGCAGTGTTTTATCCATATGCCGCAAGGCAACATGCAAGACAGTGGCATAGAGGGACAGATAACAACACTGGTTTAGACAACAGAAAAGAAATGGAATTCACGATTACTTTCCTAACAAGCAAACATTAAACTTTGAGGACAAATGATTGAATTATAAATATGTTGCTGGGACACCAGCGATGCATATTACGGTCTCAATACACACTAATTCTGGCTGACAAGGGTCTCCTGCTTTATTTAAATGTACGCTAAAGGCTCACAGCTTTGACAGTTTCTGGAATATAGAAGGTGCTGCGTTCACATTTCAACATGTTGAAGTACAGACAGGGAATTAACTGATAGACAGAAACAAAATTATGTGATGATATTGAATGTCACGACGAATCTGGCGTTCGTGTTAACAAATCTCTGGGGGACTTTGATTTGTTGCACGTTGCTCTGTGAACATTATTAATGTGCAAACATTTACCCAAGAATGCCAACCGCCCTCACTGCTCCAAAGACAGCTATACTGTCGACTTTCGCTAGGATCATTTTTTACCTCCAATAATCTTGCGAAGGGCCGGGCCTTTGTAACAAAGCACACGGCGTGTATTCTTCCACTGTAGTCAGCATTAAAAACTGCTGGCTAGGCACAGGTAAACAGAGATCTTAATTCTGAGTCGGTATGATTGATGACCACTGGGGCTACTGGGCCGGAAAGCCGCCCCAGTGTGTCACAGAATGTGACATACGGTGGTTCCGTAAAGATGTATAGAAGACCTTTTTTCCATCGCGCAGACGTCTTTTCGACAAATTAGCTTTGGATCAAGTCTTCTTGGGTTTCTGGAGTTAGACCGAGATTGGGCCAGATTTAGGTTTAAGGGCTAAACTAAATATACTTGCTTGAAAGTTAGTTTGTCCACCTAAGATTTATAGTCAACATTTTTTAAGTTTAAGCACATTCACTGACCATTTCTTGAAATGGGGAAAATATATATTGAAGAGTCACATTTCATGCCCTATTTGTGGTAAGTGCCATTGACTGATGAAAATCACTAGCAGTTATCAATCGAACACTGCTCATCTATTTATCTAATGGTCCTCAAAGTAGGCGTAAACTATTTACTCTTTCACTCCATCTGTCTATCCATTCATCCATCCCTTCATTTATTCATATGAACATTAAAATGAAAAAAATGGCGCTGTTGTTAGCCTCTCAGGTTAGCTGTATTTTGTGATGTCATAGCCAATAAACATTGAGGGGGGCTATCGTTGAAAGCAATTCACCCCTAATAATTCCAGAATCATATATTTACTCAAATTCATATATTCACATTTAGTAGTGATTGCGTTAAAAATACTAACGGTAAAGTAGATCTAAAGTATTGATAGAAATCGATCCTAAAAACTCCTTAACTGCACTAAAGGTATTTGTTGTAAACACTGTGTTTGTTCTGGAACACATTAATCTAATACTCTGAAGTTCGGTTTCTTGTTTTTTGTCCTTAAATGAGTTGCCATGGTAACATTGATTAATCGACTCAAATCATTGACTAGAAGTAGTTGCTTTAGTTGTTTACAGTGTAAATACATTTGACAGCGTAAAACCTGTGCATTGTGTCTGTCCAGTAGATTATTTACCATGTTCTTTATTCCATGATGAGAAAAGAATGTGGCTTTAGATTCTCACCATGAATGAAACCCAATTACTGATTCATTTATTTCACATTTACTGAGCTCCAGTCAGTCCACCTACACATTATGCGTTTATCTGCAGTAAACAACCCAACATTTGTTCTGATGTTATCTTCAGATTAATGGAACGCTAAATGACGCTCACTTTAATAAAACCACAATGCTCGATGACACTACTGGTATAATAATGTTAAAGCAAGTCAAGGCTAATCGTTTTTCATGCCAAATGACAAATATTACATCAAGCCAATCTGCAAAAACGAATCACGAAGCATTTTATGGACAAGCAGTAAATAAATTATGGCTTGTTTGTACAAAATGCTGCTAAACAGCTAAATAAATTCAAGCTGCCCAACGTATGTCTGAAACTCCTTTGACCACAGAAGACAAATTGGCCTTTCCACGTTTTCCCCTTTCCATCAGTCTCACATTAGGATCAGCTGGCTAACCGAATTGAATCTGAACTCGCTGTTCACCCTGTTTCTTCTGCTTATGCCGGCCACTCTCGTTTTCCCGTCTTCCACATTGCTTCCTCTGAACTTCAATCTGATCAAATAAGGGAGGAAATAAGAGAGACCGTCTCCAGCGGCCGGGGTGCAGTGTCTGCGGCGAAATGCTTTTCTGAAGAGCAACTGCGGGAGAGATGCTGTGTGCCATTTCCACAGCTGACCCTGCCGTGACCTTTATTCGCAGGAAGACTCCATTTTGATTACTTTTTTTGGGTTATCTTGCGCTCTGTCATCTGGGCTGCCTGTACCCTTTATAACTGCAGTGATTGTGTTTGCCATTTTGTTCACAGAAGGTTAGCTTGATTGGAAAATAGAATAGAATAGAATTATGACATCTCTCATGTGGTATTTTCATAACTTTTTAAAAGTCATTTATATAATTTGCCATGAAGGAAACGTACCTTACCTCAGAAAACCTGGCCTCCGCTCAAACGAAACTTTGTTCGAAACCTGGTCTTGTTTTTTCAAAACATTCTAATTTGGTTGTGGAAACTAAATTTTGAGTTAATTTTGAAGTTAAAGTCTCAAAGTTGCAGTTTGATTCTGATATTTTTGGCAACCCAAATGTATAAATTCTTTGGTGTTAGGAAAAATGTGTTACCTGACGGCAACTGAATTGCAATATTGTAAAAACGTTTAGTGCTGGCTGAATCCCACTTCCTCCTTCTCTCTTGATTTCATCACCATTTCCCGCAGATTAGCCAAAACCCAACAAACCAATAAATAAAGATCTGCTTATAAAAACAGGAACCTGCATTATCTTGCAAGTGTGTTTCCCTCGACCGCATTGTTTAAATTTGCACAGTGCCAGAAACCTGCAGTCCAACAATGTGGAACTGACATTGAAATGAGTGTGTGCTGACAACCTGAGGGAACAGGGCGGTGGTCTCTGTGCATATATGCTCTTGCTGATAAGCAGATGTATAATTGTATGTACAGTCACCACCAGGCTGTGAAGCCAGTCTGAACAGTGCAAAGGTTCGAGAGCCTGCTGTTTTACCAGACCGCAGCTCCTGCATATCTAATGCGTCCCTCCATTTATCTCTCCGGTCCACTCTCTCTCTCTCTCTCTATCTGTTTCTGACTGAAAATTCTTTATCGTGACTCGATTGTTCACCTCAAGCTCAATTCCGTATAATGTCTGTAATTTACCTCATATAATTGCTATAATTCAGTGAAGAGATATAAATCTCTCACACCTTCACGACAAAACAAACACACGCACAATATATCTGAGTAATTCTTCAGCTGTGGGTTTATTTATGCTTTTTAACCTTTTAAAA
>JAZGTK010016718.1:0-12597 GCA_036877625.1 Ambastaia sidthimunki
CTTTTTATTTCTGTTCTCATGCCCTGAAACCACAACAAGCACAAGGTTTTAGTTCAGGAGAGAAATGTGTAAATACTGAAGATGGCAGGAGTCATTTTTCAAATGGACAGCGTGGAGCCCACCCCCTCGTCGCCGTGGGTGACAGCCCTGTGATTGGACACACAAACTGTCCAACAGCATATGCCTGTCATGACATTTCCACAGCGACCCGGCTGCACTGATGGGCAAAGGCTGGTGGGAAAACAGACATCGCTGTGCATACTGTGACAGACCCCCCCTCACTGGCTCTCTCCGCTCTCTGTGCAGAATCCATTAGGAAGCCTTTTTCATCTCTTTTTTTCTTCACTTCTTTGTCTACTCAGGCACATAAAATGGCCACCAACATTACAGCCAGACCAATAACACGCTTTTGATGAATTCAGTGCTATTCACTGGAGACATATTTGGCATGCTGGCTAGATTATCTCTTTTGTTTGTCTTCTTTATTTATTTTGTTGGTACAACATAACATTGGCCTCTTATGAGAACTTATGCAAATGCAGCGAGCCAACCACGAGTGTAATTATGTGTTGATTTATACAGCAGCCACTGACCATTTTGCCATTAAAGGTTGTGGCTTTGCTTTCATTACCTGTCTCTAAGTTCACAGTTATGATTGGGCAAATGAGATAATTAGGTCAATGCACCGTCGATCCGCATTCTTATTCTAATTCATCAGAGACACAAACATAAGACAACAAAATGTCACCTGTAAAGCAACATGCAGTCACCAATCATGCATCTCAGATTTCTCCATTTAAAAGTGAACTTGTCATTTCTGTGCCACTAGTAGCACCAAACAGAACTGCAGAAATAATGACCAATAGGTTTTCCCCAAACACTCCCCCACAGCTTCCCTCAAGCATGTGATTGGTCGGATAAACAGCCCGTGCCACCAGCCCGACCCCAAACTCCTGCCATTGATGGAGTCTGCTGACATGCTGAAATACTTAAACAGAACAATGTAAGAAGCACCACAGAGCCACAACAGTTACAGTTTTTGGGTAGTCAACTTGCAAACAGCTCACTTATAGTTGTCTGGGCACATTAAACTGGAAATAGGCATATTTAACATTAAAAATACAAAAGTAACTCTTCAGCTTTAAACATTACTACTACATGTGTTTTTCAGACATGGTATCAGATAATATTACAGTTGTTTGGACATGTATCATGGAAACACCACGTTTTTGAATATGCACAATGGGAAAACGTGATGTACAATATATGTACAATAAATATAATAAACATTCAGTAACATTATATATTTCAAAACACAGAATATTATCATCATCTAGTGTCAAGACTGTAACCCACTACAGTAATTACTGGAATTGTATATTAGATATGAGTTCTTAAAATCCTAAATGTCTCTCATATTTGAAGTCCAACAATAAGAGCAATTTAGATCAAAGCATTATAACTAATAACATTAAAGTTCTGTCTGCCTGTGGTCACACTGGAGTCATGTTTCTCTTTTCTCACTCTTGACATGTATTTGGTTTATTTTTCAAGTAAGGTCCACAATAACACGTTGCCGTTGGCGATCAGAAGCTCTGTGTGAGCACATGACATTCTAATGGATCTACCTGTAAGCGTGTCACTGAGAGTGATGTAAATGTATGTGTCATGTTTAACTGCATGAGTAATACCATCTGTTTTACAGGAGCCTGTAATTGTTCCCATATTAAAAACGCTGACCCCTGCTTTCTCTCTCCTTCAAATCTTTTCTCTCCCTCTAGGGATCACAAGCTCTCTCTCTCTCTCTCTCTCTCTCTCTCTCTCATTCTGTGACGGGCACACACTGGGCTAATGAAACTCTAGGTTGTATGCTCTGTGGCTCAGAGGGATTATCGCTTCTCCATCAGCTGTATCAGCTAACACACACTGGACACACGCCACACTGTGAAGAGAGTGTGTGTGTGAAAACACAGGCCAATTGTTGTGTTCACTGACACACACACTCGTATTGAAACATAAACACTCTTAGTTTGCTTAAAGGGCTAGTTCACCTCTAAATGAAAACTGTTGTACTCACACTCATGTTGTTCAAAACCTGTTTGAGTTTCTTTTGTGGAACGTATGAATGATGTTCTTCCACATAACAGAAGTCATTTGTGACTGAGGCTGTCAGTCACTGGCTTCCTCTTATTGTGCTCAACAGAAGAAAGTCAAACAGGCTTGTCACAACTTCTCTGGTCACTTACACGTTACTTTGATCTAAAGTACCTACAACCAAATGTGTTTTAAGTGGCCTTTTCATATAACAAAGTCTTGTATACAGAAACATTCTGAAGCACAACAGAACGGAACTATTTTTAACTTGACACGCTGTCTTAAACTGAAAAATGCTTACAGTCGAGAGACTCTAAACAGCACGAGTTGAAGTTCAATGGCCAAAAACGTTCGTGTGCATGTGTATCGCTGTAGCAGATGCTAATGTGCTGCCAACTATAAACAACAAATACACCATTTAAAAAATGTAAACTAGTTGACTTTTTTAATGTCACTCATCACAACATGGAGTCGTACAGTAACTAGTTACTCCCACCCACATCTCTTTGTGTTATCAGCTCCTACTACAACTTCCTGATTGGAATCTGTAGCTCTGAATTAGCTCCTAATTTTACTTTCCCCTCTCACGCCTTCTGTTCCTTCTGAGGAAATCAAAACCCACTTAGCGCCCCCAAATTACTAATGATAATTCACATCAGCAACCTCCTAAATGTCAATAGTTAGCAGCCTTTGTAATTGTGGTGGAGGAAATGTACATCAGATCCTACAATAATAATTAATTGCCTCCCCTCCGTGCCACAGTGTTACACGCTGCAGAATAACACACGCTACACGCTGCAGAATAACACACGCTACACGCTGCAGAATAACACACGCTACACGCTGCAGAATAACACACGCTACACGCTGCAGAATAACACGCTACACGCTGCAGAATAACACACGCTACACGCTGCAGAATAACACGCGCTACACGCTGCAGAATAACACGCGCTACACGCTGCAGAATAACACACACTACACGCTGCAGAATAACACGCGCTACACGCTGCAGAATAACACGCGCTACACGCTGCAGAATAACACGCGCTACACGCTGCAGAATAACACACGCTACACGCTGCAGAATAACACACGCTACACGCTGCAGTAATTCACAGACGGTGTCTCTCCCGAGTGTCTGTCTGTGGCGGTCAGAGTCTCTAAGCATCTCTCGCACGTCTTCTGAGGACCTGGAGGTCTTCGTTTTTCATCTTTTGTTCTCTCTGGCTGTAAGTGACACCATCTGTACCTGTCAGAGCTGCAGCGTAGCAGAGCTTGGCCTCGATGGAGGACGAGGTGTCCAGCCCTGCTGATATTAAGTAGCATTGATCTGCTTGGATAAACTCGGCTGGGTTCAGTGAGCCGCTAGCCGGCGCTGACCTGTGAGGTCAAGTGTCACGTCATCAGCTGTTAAGTCACCTTCTCGCAGTACAGCGTCTCCTGTTTCGGCTGCTGTACGGCCTTTTCCCTGCATCAATATTACAGTGCGGTTCCATCTCCATTTAATGGTGCTGCCTGACCTCACTGCCTGCGGTTCAAGTGCTTCCTATTGTCCTCAAACTGTGCCTCCAATAAAGAATTATAGTGTTACTAATTTTGGCTTTTCATCTTCCCAAACGATGCTGCTTTCTGCAAGCTCAAAAAGATTCTGAGATGTTGCATTTTGATTGCAGTTACGTTACAGTTTGGTTACATTTAGGAAACGTCAAAACGCACAATACACACAAATGAAATGTTTAAAAATGTATTTAAAACCACACGCAAATAATAATAAAATATAATATTATTAAAACATAATATAATAATAAAATATAATATTTTATAAAATATAAAATATATATATAATATCACAATATGTAATATAATTATTTCATAATTCATAATAGAATTACCAGGTTGGTGTGCTTCCAAAATCATACTGTTTCTGCAAAGTTGTGAAATATACACATTTTATCAATAACAATAACAACAGCAACAACAACAACAACAATAATAATTAATAAATAAACTGGCAAATGTAATAAATATACAGAATAAAAAAAAACTCTCAACCTACCTAAAAACCAGCTGTCACAATGCAGTAGTACAGTATGTACAGTAGCTGGGTAGCTAGCATGCTTTGCATTGCTCATGCTGAATTAAAGAGTATTTTGTGGATGTTGGTGAGCCTCTGTTTCCCAGAAGATCAGACAAAGGGTTTTGTTCATTATGAGTATATCCATTTTCTCACATGCTTTGATGAAGTTCATTGGCATTGAGTTGACAGAGAGGGCGACTGTGGTGTAGAATTCATTCTGTGGTCAGGTGAAGTATAATATAAGAGAAGGGTCTTGAGGGTGGGGGTTATGGTTGGGTATAGTTCCTTCGGTCATGCCAGCACTTTAACCTGGCAGGTCTTTAATAACCCGTTGCTTAATTCTGTGCTGGCAGAGAACAGCCTGCTGCTGACACTCAGGGAGAAAGTATTTAAACTCTCTCTCTCTTCATTACACAGTATCAAAGATGAATGTAAACCTGCAGTCAACAGGGCAACAAAGTCTATGAACAGTCTATGAAGTAATGAATGTGTCCATACTGATTAAGACATTTTTAATGGTTTTAAACATTAAAGCAAAGAGGAGGGAGATTAAACTGCTGTGTGACATTTCTCTTAATAACCAGCATTTAGATAGAACATCAATTCTTGCCTGGTTGGCAAGTCATTAAAATCTTTACTACAACTAGATTTTTACATTTTCTGGGGAAAAATGTGAGTTATGCTGGAGACTTACACTAAACTCATTTTAAAGAGTATAGTTTACAGAATATTACAGAATGAAGTATGATCAAATATGATACAGTAACAAATTAACAGTGTAGTCATATTTTGACATGTTTGCATGACATCATGACATAAGAAACAGTGCCGTGTGCTTGTGGTGAGTAACACAAACTGCTCTCATGTCATATTATTCAAACTCTGCCTGTTTCTTGCTGTTGATAATCTGAGCTCTGAAACATTATTATGGCAGCCGCGGGTATTAACATTCCCGATCCAGCAGCAGATGTCCTGGAGGTAATGAAAGCCAATCCCCTTTATCCCAACCTGACTTCCTCTGCCCGCCCACCCTGGCCCGCTCTGCCAGCTTTTGTCCCGCCTGAGGAAACCGGGCAGCCGTGTGGACAGATGCACGATTCAAATCATGTTACCCACGAGCCTCCGCAATCCGGCATCGCTCTCCAGCTCTTGGGTGAGGGTACGAGAGCCATATTTTGCTGACGTGTCGAGCCTGTTAACTTGTGTTGGCTTGCGTCTGACAGACACAACATGATCCATGGCAGTGTCCTTAGCTTTTCAGACCGATGTCAGAGAGACAGGAAGTGTGTGTGTGACTGGTATCATTTGTTTACTGATGAAATGGGTCTCGTGATATTTCCTTCTTCGTGGCTTCAGCAGGCTGCTGCTGTCACAGTTGTCATTTTCCGTCCGGGGACCGCTGCTTGCGCCACACTGTCCTTGGGGGACGTGTCACATGACCTGACCTTAGCAGAAACAACTCCCCTGGAGCCGATGTTTGTCTTACTGCGGGACACAAGCGCCTGTCCTCGCGTGTACACAAACACACCTGCGCGCGTGTACGCCAAACCTGTGGCAGAAATCTTAATCCTTCATCATTAATTAGCTCAGGTAACTGGTAAACAATTATCGGTGAGCACCAGGAGACATTGAGTGACTTGAGCAAAAAAATAAAAGCGTGTAACCTTGAAAGAATTTCTTGTGCCAGGCAAGCGTTCATCAAGCTTTCATTGATTAGCTAATGCAATTTACATGTGGATGTTAATTCGGGTGTTATCTGCGACCGGCTGCGTGAGGCTAATCAGCATGCGGAGAGAAACCTCGTGGCTACACGCGGCGGCTAATGGATGGCTGTGTCATTTTATATTCCAGCCGTCATTAAAGACTCGAATATATCCACACATTACCTCTAAGCTCCATAAACAAAGGCCACAAAACACACTGCTGGAGAGAGCAAACAGCCCACTGTAACTCAAACACATACACACTCAGAACCGAGCAGCACTGATTGTGTTTATTAATGTCTGACAGACAGAAATTTGTGGGTATAGTATAACACTGCCAGTATATGAGACATTTGCAATACATTAGACTTATGCAAAGCCTCCCATGAGAACTGAACTCAGTGCTGCTGGCTCTGCAGTTAGAAACAACAGCTGAAAGAATATCTGACACTGCACGGCTCATCACTCACCTGACAAACTGAAGACTTGTGGGTTCTATTAAAAAATTCTCAGCCTTATAATAAAATAACTACAGATACTGGACAGATGCTGTTAGATACGCAGTATTTTATAGAAACCACTACACACAAGATCTAACTGAAGCATTTAGCATCCTCACAGTTTTGCAGTCTTTCACTGGACAGAGTTACAGTCTGTTTAATGGATTCTAGTCATTTTGCGAGTTGAGTTTGGTGTGTATGTTGACCTCTGAATTCTGGCTGTATGTGACACAATGCTGAATGTCTGCAACAGCCTCTCAATCGCCTGACAGCCGCTTTCACCAAGCAAAACATTACAGAGGCAATATCTTCAGATTATGAATGACTTCACAGAGTCAGAGAACGAGCTGCTGAGTTCTGGGAAACACAGGACGTGTAATACAGACTTAAGGCAAGTTTACATCATGTCAGAAAATAAGATAATAATATTATCAAACAATATGGTCTTACTGTCAAAGGAGTATAACAAACTTCATTTTTGATCATTCATATTCATATACATTATATACAGTAATTTACAGTAATTTTATAGGTATATATATATATAAAAGGATGTGATTGGTTGAATTAAATTAGGGCAGAAACTACTAAATAATTTTGATAAACGATTAACCAATTAACAAGGAAGAAGCAACTGCTGCCTTAATTAAATCCCACCAATCACAAAGCTTACGATGTTTAATTACCTGATTAGCCCAAAAGAAAGAGCACATTTATTGTCTGTATTTTACAGTAATTGCACATAGTGCAGATATTTAACTCTCTAACTTAAGATGTGTCTAATTAACTGTGCTTTACCTTTAGCCATAGAATCTGACAGATTTGTGTTGAGAGGGACAATGAAACACTATATGTCAAAATCTCAGCGTGAGATGAGGCCACCACAGATGAAGCTCTGACCTCGGGCCACCGGTTCCAGCTATGAGGTCAACAGATCAGCGCACGGCAACCTGTTCCACGCCACGACCCGACAGCGTTTCGCCGCACATACAAACCACGTGTTATTTCACACAGCTGAAATAACCTCTAATGAAACTGTTCCATCAGACTGCCGGGAAACAGAGAGACGCTGCTCACTGGAAAACTGCTCTAGTGGAGACAGACTGTTTTGGGAGTTTAAATCTGAAATCGATAATGGCACAATAACAGGCTGCATGCAGCAATGTGGCAGCTCATTCCAAACAGCTTCTGAAGAAGAACTGACACTGAAACAATTATTCTGAGCTTCCATCCACCTAAAATGAAGCATGAATTCTTTTACAAACAGAGGGTAAAACTGTGAGGAAGAGCACTCTGGTTTCTTTGGTACTAATCACCTTTAACAACATGTCTGAATATCTTTCCACAATCTGAAAATTGGATAAAATCCACCAACTTCTGCTTCCTTAAAAATGCTCATTGTTTCAGCCCAGCACCATGCAAATATTTGACTTTAGTTTGTGATTTTCAGGAACTATACTTTTTTTGTGTGAAATATGAACTGGACGTTCCATGAATTGTTGGTAAGCCAAAATAAATGTAGTAAAATGTAGTTTAAGTCTATAACTATCTGAGAACCAAAAGATGCTCTCCATTACCACCTGACAGCAATGAAATACACAACGACATCAAAACCTCTCAGAATTTCTGCTGCCAACCTCTAAAGCTCACTCAACACTTATTTCCCTAAACCAGTGGATTTGATATCTGGAGCTCTTACACAATGACAGGAAAGAAGAAGGAACACCATGTAAGCTCATGCAAATCCAGCCTAATAATCTCCAATTAAAGTACTGAGAAAGAGAGAGAGAGAGAGAGAGAGAGCATGTGCAGACAGTGAGGGTATGAGACAGTGATTGTAACGGGCCTGTAAAACAGCACGTGACATCAGAGAGCACAGGCAGGTGACATGGACCCTGGCTAAAGGTGGATTTGTATACAGCAGAAGAGCCAAAGCCGTGTGCTGGAGAGATCAGGGTTTTGAAATGAGCGCTGACATGGTAATTAGAGTCATCAATCACCAGAGCCGCGGGGGGAGCCGGCCGGCGCTGGAGTCAGACCTCAAATAAACACAAGCCAGTTTGCCTGAGTCATCAAACACCTGCTTGTGCATCAAGCTGACCTGGGAATTACTGTTGATGCATTTTCTAATGACACCTCGTACCTCCACGGACAGTGATTTACAACATGCGGCGAGTTTTGCATCCTCATCACAGGCTGCATTATAAGTCTCTGCGGTCGCAGGGCACGTTTGGAGCTGATGTGAGCACCAGAGCATGTGCTGGCTCAAGCATTTCTCTCAGCATTTGTATTTTTAGTAACGAAAGCAGTAACTCTGTTGACCTAATGTTATCATCACCACAAACTGGACTCCAATATTTGGATTAATACACGTTTAGAAATTTTAGTGTCCTTAAAGCGAATAATCAAATATTAAAACCTTACCAACATGTGTGCGATGATTTTAAATAAAGAATAGTGAAAATCACAAGGGTTTGAATGCACTTTAAATCCAGACCTGAAGTTTCCTGAATACTGTCTCTACATCAGCTTTGTGATGCTTCATTGTATAAAAGCAATTCAAGCAAAACTGTTTCAGATTCAAAGAACAACAGAAACTGTTTCAGTGAACAAATTCTAATTCACCTATTCATTTGTTTCATCACTTAAAAATCCCCATGTATAATTTTTCATGTATTAAAATGTCTCAACACCAATATATGTAGGCAAATACTGCTATTTCTATTAGCACATATAAATTACATTTATTTAGTGCTTTATACAATGTTGAATTGCTTCAAATCTATAATCAAACAAAAATACATAAAATAATCTTTCTTCTTATTTTAAGAAGTTAATTTTAATTGGTTTGCTTTTTATTTAACTCATTTCATCTACTCGTCTGGCTGATTCTGCAGATCAGATTTTCTGCAAAAATATTTCTACCACTACATAAACATTACGTTCGTATCAAATATTATAAAAAAAACAACATATCGACATGATTTTTTTAGCTATATCGCTGCACCGCAGGTGGCATGTTAGTTATTTAGCTTTTTTCATTTTGCAAGCCTCTTTTCGATAAATCAAGGATAAACAAAATGGAAGGTGGTTAAGTTTGTGTGCTAGAACTGCAGGGGGTGTTTGCTCCACGAGAGACGCATCTGACCTTGATATGTAGAGAGATAGAGGGGCTGGTGGGGTGCTGGTCACATGACCGCTTCTCTCACTGTGAGGAATCAGCCAGGAAAAGGTGTGAGGCAGACAGACCATCAGATGGAAACTCATCCATTAGAGTTTCCATCCCTCATCTGCAGGTTGTTATACCATTACACCACATGCTGTGTGCGGCCACTCCACAAAACAGACACACTTCAGACCAAACACACTGCAAAACTACAGCAGACAAACTGCCACTGCTATCTGGCGTGGACACATCTTTATTATGTATTCATAGATTTCAAAAATGCTTTTAACAGCCCCCAGATGTGAAAAATAAGCACAATTCCACTTTGCCACTTCTGTGTTAAATTTGCATATCTGGTCATGCACTGCTTGACACACTCGCAAAATTGCACAGCGGGTATTTCATTACGAGACACCGCAAAAATTCAACAACAGCACACAGTATCCAAAATAAATTAAAAAGACTAAAGACCCACCAGCAGGCAGTATTATGCATTGTTTTGTAACGCCTGGAGCACTGGTAGATTTTTCATAAGAGAAATGACATGGAGAGGGTCGTATGGTAGAGCTGTGGGACAAACAATTTGGGATTTGAGGGTTTTTACTGGCATTAAAGTGGATGGGTTCACTGCTCAAACAACTTAATGCTTGATACTCCACGTGGATGGAGGTTGGGCCCACTTTCCTTTTTTTGCTAAGCTGCATTTAAACCAGCATAACAGCCATTTCTACTTGTATGAAATCTTAAGGGCACTTAAGAGAAAGCCACACTACAGAAAGCCAGATATGCATAAGATCTGTTTGGAGGACACAAAAGAGCTGCATCACTTTAAAATCAGGTGGAAGTTTTTTCAAAAGTACAACAGCACCCATTTTTCTGACATTATTGGTCAGCTGATACCTAAACCAGAGTGAAGCTAAAGTAAGTTAAAGGTGATGTTAAAGCGTGTTATGATGTTGTCTTTTAAAATAAGCCATTTAAAGTCAACCAGAACATACATGCTTTCAACCACCTAGCTAACAGAGAGCGAGCTCAGAACATTAGCTAAAGTTCTCTAAATGCCCTCTCAAAGTTTCCCTCAAAGTTATTAAAAATGTTCTTGCAGTAATGTTAGTAGAATGTTTTTTAACTTAACGTTTTAAGATCATCTATATCAAAAATGTTATTTCTAAGTAGTTAGTGAAACATTTAAAAAATGTTACAGAACAAAACAAATGTTTGAATAAACTTTCTTATAACCCAGAAAATACACAAAGTTAATTAAACCAAGTTAATAAAATAAACCAAGCAAACAGCAAATAAACCAAGTTAATACATCATTTAAAAACCTGGATGTTTTAATCGTTTCTGGAACTTAAACAACGTTTTTAATCTTTCTGTTTCTTAATTGTCAGCTGGAAAATTGTCAGAAGCTGTCAGGAAATTGTTCGCTGGGCAGCCTGATGCAGCAACATTGACTAAACCAACAGCATGAGATTTGTCTCAGACTATCAGTTTTTACCACCTACAGAAAATGAGGGAGTTATTTTGGAAAACCTGTTTACCCGTTTATTCCATTTGGTGATGCTAGCGGTGCAGAAACGACACACTTCACTTCACATACAAAAATGTTGGTAACATTTTGGCATTTGCATGACAGCGCATCACTCTCGCACACCCTTGTGTTTTTCCTACAACCTTTAACATCAAGAAAACCAGAAATGTTACCATTTTAAACAGTATGCTAATCTGATACAAATCCATATGATGGCCAGTCTGAGGCAAGCAGCAGCAATAAATACACACCTCTGAGAGGCCTCATCCATCAGGGCAGTTTGTAGCCCGTGCCGTCGAACGACAAAGACAGATGCGGCTGAGATAATGCAGCTCTGACTTTAAAATGCAGGTCATGGTATGTTTTTAAAATGCTTGATACAATTACACCATTCAAACTTACTGTCTACTGACACTGACTCATCATTCTGTCTGTACGATAACAGTTAATATAAACACAAAAACCTGCTCTAATGGAGAAAGGGGAAAGCAGGCATTTGTTAGATCTTTGTTATGAAAGTCCAATTCGAGCTTGGCGTGTCTCAGCCGTGCCTCACCTTCCAGCCACGATGAAGTCAAGCAGAGATGAGCTAATTTAATAGACAAATCTACTGCGGTTTCTCTTTAAGAAGCCAGTTTCATTGAGCTCCGTCTGCAACACGTAACCACAAATGACCAGAGGCTGATGGAAACCAAATGGAGATGAGATGAACTCAAGATGAAGAGACAAACTGCCTGACTGTCCACAATGGCTACATGCAGCTAAAGTGTTGTATTTGATCTCACATATCAGACATTCAATTGCTAATTAAAATGATAATCAGGATTTGCATCTGAGCACACATTATTGATCAAGAATTTAATAATTCCATTGACCAGATTTAACTGAGACGACATCTGTAAATCATGGCTGAGACAACAATTAAATTAACTATTTAAAAAAAGAGGTGCTTGCCTGTGCACAATGCTGCCATAATGCTACAGTAATGTGTTCTGGGTGGTTGCCAGGGTGTTGCTATGCAGTTGTTAGGGTAATCTGAGTGGTTTATAGCTTGTTGCTAGGGTGTTCCAGATGGCTGGTGGTTGATTACTGGCTGCAATCAAAACAGACATGTCTAAAACAACAAAAACATCAAATGAAATCACAAGAATACTGTTAACAAAATGTCTAAGAACAGATTTAAAAAAAATAATTAAATAAGCATTTGTAAACCTGACAATTGATGCTAACAGAAATGACTACAGATAGTTCCAGATGACTGGGTGCAGTGACTGTTCAAGAATTCTTGTAAATACTGGATAAAATCTGTCTTAACCACGAAGCAACATATGCATTTCAGATCTTGGAAGCACTAATGAACTAGGTTTTGTATTAAGGTGTTTTTTCCATCATGGTTTGACAAGAAGCTAGTGAAATGATGAGTATTATGCAAATGATACCAGCTGTTCCTTCTGATGGGAAAGTCTTCTAATAACTCTCTCTCTCCATCTCTCTCTCCATCTTTCACTGTCTTCATCTCT
>JAZGTK010016719.1:0-12595 GCA_036877625.1 Ambastaia sidthimunki
CCAGTGTGTTAAAAATATCAGTTGGTGATTCAAGCCTTCATTCAGTGGCAGTCAAATCCACACAAAGATGATATGCTGCCATTTTGTCACCTCTGCTAAAATACCCTGCGGTCAGGACCAATGTCGGTTTAGTCACTACCCTAGGTGGCCCACAGCGATAGTCATATTATAGTGATGTAAACAGCCTTGACTGTATCGTAATGCACAATGGAATCTTCTGACGTTGTTTTAGCTCTTATATTTAAAGCACTAACAGCCTTTTGGCCTTACTGTAACGCTTACTAAGAATATCTAAATCAAATGCGGCAGGTCTGCTGGGTGTCTTCCCTGCAGAAAAAGACCACCGGGTCCAGTCTGTCACTCTTGAGTGACAGGTGGTGCCCAAACTCACTTTTGTTCTGGCTGTCAGGGTGACTGAACGTGGGGCTTTTCTATAAAAATAACCTCAGAGATGTGTGGGCAGGGCACAAATGAGGTAAGAAGCCCTCACATATTGTGTACAGAAATGTCAAGACATCAGCTTATATCTGCTGCGAGTATCACATTAGTTGGTTTGAGGAGGAGCCCTGTAACTGTAGAAGATGAATATTATTTGCCACCCATAGGAGACAAACCCGCTGTGGGCTATTTACTGACCAGACAGTGAGAATTCCAGTTGAGTGCTGGTGGTTTTGCTTTAAATGTTAATTGATCTCATACTGTACCGAATTAGCAACTTCCGGGCTGTTAAGACTGAGAAATAGGCTGAACTTTTTCTTTATTCTTTGATATTTGAAGGTTTACCTGTATGTATTGAACATATATCATTGATTGCTTATTGATGATGCAGTTACAGTATAAACTTACTTTTAAGTAATGAAATAGGTTTACTTTCTACTGTATTGTGTAGTGTGTGTGTGTGTGTGTGTGTGTGTGTAAATTAGCCATACTGTTGAAACAATGTACAGACTTTGTCAGAGTCTGTGGCTTTTTTTAAGCCACCGTGGATGATATCTTGTATGTTTCTTCTTTTTATTTACATAATACTCTGTGTTCAGTGTTTTGAAGAGTGGGAATTTCTGGTGTTTTTATACTGGCTTTTCTGAATTGGGTGAATGTTGTTGGCAGATGCAACCATACATCATTGTGTGTGCTGTTATTTGGAGTTAGGTGCTGAAATGAGGGTTTCTTTTGGCTGAGAGCAGTTAAACTGTAACAGATGGCATGCAAACACATGAACATGCAATTCAGTTTGAATTGAAAGCAGCAGATGAGGATATAAATACCTCTGGGTGGTTTGAATGAAACAGATTTGTTGAAGGAAAATGCAGCTGTGAAAAAAAAAGGGGTAGAAATGTTATATGTAAAATGACAATATTTATCTGCAAATTTACTGCATTAAGAAATAAAATGGATATTATGGATACTGTGGTAATTACAGGGACTATAAAACTGATAGTCACACTTTTACATTAACAATTATTTTGCAGGAGTTGTGGCTTGATAAAAAGGAATCTTTTGCTGTAGATTAAGTCATTGTGGTGTTACACTGCTGTTACATTTGCATGCATAGCATTGTAGCATAAATTGCACAGCACTGTAGCATGAAAATGGGGTTGAAGTGGTAACATTGTGGCCTCACAAAGCAATACAGTTTTCTATGCTAAAGTCTGTGACATGTCACTCAGTCCTGTGTTGTAATTAGAAAAATGTTTGGCTCTGAAAGTGTCAAAACTGTTATGATCTCCCAAAATACAATAAAAATGTATTATCCAGCAAATAAAATTTGCAATAAACATGTAATGCAGAAACAACATAATATTTTTTGTGGGCTATGTTGACTTAGAGTACCAACTTCTGTGAGCCGGTATTAGGGTGTTTAAATATGGGAGTTTTAATTTAAGGGCCAGTCTCATTCATGTGGCATTCACTGAACATCCTGTTAAAGCTTGTGAAGATTGAGTTTTATGATTGACCTGAATTTGATCTGCATTAATACTGTGAGCATGCTGGATTAATGACACAAATGTGGCTGTCTTTTCACAGTATTCAAAGTTGCTTTCTTGAGGTCCAGAAATAGCACAGCACCCCTGGTGAGAGTGTCCCCAACAGTGTTCATTTCCATTGTGGCTTTCCAGTGTTGGGCTGCTTATATGTGTTATATGTTATCCACTTGCTTTTTCTTTAATGAGTGGAAGAAACTGTTTATTGTAGTCAATCTTTAGAAATTCTGTAAGATTGATGCTGGCAGATAAACTGAAATCTGCTTTATATTTAAAGTTGGCTGTTGCATTCACTTTGCCATGACAATGAATGCAAAAAAGGGGCTACAGTAGCCTTTTCTATATGCATCATGGAATACATTTTCATAAATTTACATTATATATTTGTTTTTATTGCTGAGAAGTTGCCCTTTAATAGCTCAAAAGTTATTGGTTATTTAATTATCAACATTATCCCTGATGTTTCCTGAACGATAAAAATGATGTATTTTGACTGTATTTTGAGATACAGTAAGGTTATAGAGCTGTGATCATTGTTTTTTGTATAATTTGATAAAAAATGTTTGAGTTGATATTGATACGGTGTCTGAGCAAATTTAAGCTGTTCTCCTCTAAAAACTGCAGAAAATAAACATTGACTTGATGACATGCGTAAGTCTCCCAGTGATAAAATGCTCCTTAATTACTAATTCTATCCATTATAATAATGTAGGTCTCTCTCAAACAGCACAGCAATGTAAGTAACAGCCTCAGTTTTGGTTTGAGAGCCAGTGGCTGGTGCTGCTGACAGACAGAGCTGTTTTTAGATGGCTGCCGAAGGTCAAGTCAGTTCTGCTGGAGGAGATTCTAAGAGCCACAGATACCAACAGCTCCACATCCACTAAAACCACAGGCTTCTTTCAGCAGAGCAGAATTGTGAGATGTTTATCATAAATCTTGTTCTCAGATATCATGTTGTGTTGAATTCTAGTCTTATTGACATGTGTTTTATTCATTTGGTTGTAGGCAGGTTGACTCAGCTCTTATATATGAGGGATGCTACACCACTCACGGGGTGGGGGAGTTGGGGGGGTATCAGGTCACATTGCGTTCATATGGTGTCAAATTCTTTTCAGTCTTGTTAGCATAAATGCTAGTCCATAGGGTGAAGTACTCATGCCTTAAATATGAGTAAGTACTGCTACTCGTGTATGATGTTACTGACCATATCTTCACCTTATCAGATATTACCAGGTCTGGTAATCCCCCCTCACTCTCCCCAAGCCTTGTTTTCTCATTCTCCCTTCCTTTTCCCCTCACTGTTAGTTTAACTAAACCTGGCACAAAGCAACACTATCAATGCATTGATTAAAAACATTGATTTTGACCACACAATTTAGATGTTTTATAAAATGTTATCGTCTGCAGTATGTTTTATATGATGTGTATTCCTGACTACAATATAGTTTAATCTGTTTAGTATAAACTAATTGAACCTAAGGCTTGTTTCACTCATGCAAAATGTACAGGCATGTATTTATTTTAGCACCCATATTCACATTGCTTGCCTGGACAGTTTGAAAGCTCTATACACCAGTACATGCCAGTGTTGAAGTCAAGTCTAGCTTAAGTCCAGCTTGAGCCGAGTCTAGCTTATCTAAGTCCAGAGTGTTGTAAAACTCAAGACTCAGACTCGGTCTTGGACTCATCCCAAGTCTGGTCTCTGACTGATCAGCTGGACTTGACTACAACACTGGTACCTGCTATTGTGGTTGTACGGCAGGGACACAGATGCAATGTGTGTCACAAACACTGTTGTCCCAGTAGCCTTCTGAAGGTGGAGACTCCCCTTGCTAGACATGCCAATTAGAGGTGACATTTATGGAGGAAGAAGGTCTTAAACTCCAACACCGTGGTGGCTGCGGCATCCATGCACACAGATACATTTAGAGCAGCTGTTGGGCACAGATGGAAGGAGGAAGAACTCCATCATTTAAAGCTATTTCAAAGTCATCCCTACTGATCCTAAAGGTTTAATCATTCTAACCTCTGTAATTATAAAATACACATCCTTTGCTTCCAGACAGATGGCTGTTGCTGTGTTTAAGTGTCTTCTAAGGGCAAGAAAAATGATCAGATATTGTCACATAAATATCTCCTGAACTTCTGAACATGACATCAGGATAATGAAGATGAATGTGTCTAATTCTGATGGACATAAATAAGCAATACAGACTAAGCGACTAGTTTAAAAGAAAACACACCATTTTAATCTCGATTTGGCAAATGCTAAAGGACTGACAGACATCCGGAGCAACAGTTTCTTAATGCTAAACCCAGAATGGTTTATTCTTACAGGACTGCACCTCAATAAGCATATGAGACAGGCGTTAGTTATTTGTGAATTTGTGCCAGAGGATAAGAGATCTCCAGTTAGAGGGGGTGTAGAGTGGGCTTATAAACAGAGGGGCAGAATCTGAGCTGAGTAATTAACAGTGAAAAATCAGAAGATATGATTATCAAGTCACAGTGTTCTGCATAAAGGGGAAATACAATCTTAAGATATTTGCTCATCAGTAAGTACTGATGCAAAAGGGGCAAGATACAAAGACCATCCTGGTGTCAGATTGCATTGATCCGGTTAACTCATCCACAGTGTGGACGTGACCACCGTAGTGGAAACACAGCTGTTACATGCCAATGCAATTTAAAGATACAACACACAGTAGCTGCTCGATGCAAGTTATGCCTCCTAATATCAGAGCAGATTATATATTATAATCATTTCACATGTTTGCATTCATTTTGGTGAAAGTATGATAAATTATGCGGAATAGATTTCAAATACGTTGAAAGAAACTGAGATTAATAAACACTCTTTTATTGGCAGCTGAAACAAATTAAAAAATATTTAAAAAATAAATGCTGTGTGGGACTAATAATTCTTTTACCTCTACACTGGTAACCAAATACTTTTGATCTGTGATATTTTTAATCCTTTTTTAAACGGATTATTAGTTGTATAACTATGATGTGTTTTTTTATTAAGCTGAAGATGTGAGTTGTTGTGAAATGATTTATTCATGATTAGGAATCATTGCTTAAGTGTGACCCACTATCTAAGGAATTTAAGAATAAGATTAAACTAAAGGAAAGATTAACTAAAGGAAAGTTAAGGTTAAACCCCATGTTTCTGAAAAGAGCTGTCCATGTAGGTATTTTACTGTAAGCTGTTACACTTACAGTAAGTAAGCTAAACTTTTACTATTACTATTGCCATTTCAAATGAATATTTCTCATTTGAAATGGCCTATTATGCCTGTTGAACAGTTGTCAGGATCTTAAGAAAGGCTTTGCAGAGTTGGCAGTGGCCCCTTTAAGTCTACAGCCTTGGCTTATACCCGTACACATTTGTTTGTTTATATATATATTCACGACAGATGGAAAAAATACACTGAAACTGAGCTCCTCCACACCACTCAAAGAGACTTTACTAATAGTGCCTTAAGAAGCAAAGCAAGAAGTGTCAAAACTTCACCCAACCAAAAGAGCTTAAAGAGAGAAACTGAAATCCGTTTTATTAGTTTCACATCAGTATTAAAACAGAACAGACTGGTACAGTTCAGGTTAAGTACACTAGGTTGGATGGAGAGGCCGCGGCTGACCAAAAGCACAGCTACAAATCTTAGCAGATTTAGAAGTGTCAGCAGTCATTTACTTTGAGCCAAAAATGTATATATTCTGTTTTGGGGTGAAGTGTGATCTGGACATGTTTTGGTTGTATGTATTCAGTTGTATGTATGTACTGAATATATAGACGTGAGTGAATGTGGTCATGGTGCTGTTGTGATTTGACTAATGAGGGCAGGTGGGCAGAACATCCTGAGAGATTTAAGGAAGTATGAAAGTGTGGGAGCCAAGAAACATCCAGTCTCGTGTTTCATCCCTAACGTTAAAAGAATATATCAGATGTAATGTTTTCTTTTTCATTTTTCATTATTTCTAAAATTCACAGGCTTATTTCTGTTATACAGAACACATTCGGTAAGAAAATTCGGTAAGAAACATTATGATGACATATACCCAATTTTCAGTTTAAATATTAAATCATCTTTTTTTTTAAATTGGGGTGTGATTCTGTATAATTTATTTTGCTACAAGTATTAATACACATGTAAAGTTTGGGTAAAGTGTAAAGACTATTCTTGGATCACAGATTTATTTTTAGCAGACAGAGAAACACATTATCTGTTCATGCAGCATGTCAAAAGTGTGCTTGAGCTCTCTGTGTGTACCCAGCTGTCATAGATTAACAATCACACAGTGTATTTTTTATTCCCTACTAATTTTATTGAGCGATCACCTGCGGATGACTGTCTTCACTTTAGTTCAGCTTGATTCACAAACCAAACCCACAAATAAGGCCCAGATTATTTCTTTGAGGTTGGCTGTGGAGATATTGTGTTGGCTGAGATGATGACCTGTCATCTGTCAATATTTTATTTAAAGTTTTATTTTGTGTTTGACAGATTACACCAGGGAGTAAAGCTGCCTCAAGCAACCTGATTCTTGGTGACATCATCGTGGCTATCGACGGGGTCAGCACAGAGGGGATGACGCACCTGGAAGCCCAAAACAAGATCAAGTCTGCAAACTTTAATCTGGCTCTCACCATGCAAAGGTACAGTGTAGTGTGAAATAAAAGCAATAGATGCCAATAGAACCTACCATAATAGAAAACAAATGATGTATTTGAGCATGCACATGTCTTAGCTATTTGTACTGGTTGTTTTTGTGACAAGTTTTTATATACTGTAGATGCTATAGTGTTCTTATTATAGTGCTCTGTCTTCATGCTGGTCTTGGCTGGTTTATTCTGGTTTGATTTTGGATTTGCTGGTGTACTAGCATAGACATGATGTTCATCAGCATAATTTAACCAGTAATGTTCTTCGACTAGTATGGTTTGTCTGGTGAAGCCTGTTGACCAAGGACTAGCTACTTACAGTAGGTCTGTTAAGCTGTCTGGCCAATTTTTATGGTTAGTCTTGTGATGTTTCCCTTAATGTAAATTGATAGGATTATATTTTCAATAAGTGATGCAATTTATAATAATGACCTGTTTTGGCACGAATTATGGGTCTGTTCATATGAATATGCTGACATTCAGTGTCTAACTAAAAAAACATCATCATACAAACTGTTGGAAACCTTGAAACTTACAGGACTTTTTCGAAGGAAGGTCTGAATGATGAGTTGAAATAAAAGATGTGACACTAATAGAAAATTCAATACTGTGTAAGACACAAGTCACATTTAGTATCTGGAGATGTTTGAGAGAGAACGTTTGATGGAATCATCCATCTTGTTTAAATGACACCATCAGGTCAGGGATAGATTCCCAGAATGATTCCTTTTGGAGTTTATTGTAGACTTACATTCTGGTAAAGATAATGAAAAGGTCTGTCATGTTTACACTGTGGTCCACACTGAAGTCTCATCTCTCTTGGCAGCCATAAGCTCATAATCATTTGTATTTTCACTGACAGCTCAGTCTTGTTTTTTTCTCATCCTCTTGGGTGATGGGGTGGGCTAGGTATTTTAAGGTATTTTTTACTTTTTTTTATATTTATTTTAGTTAAAGTACATAACGGGTCAGTGTTTAAAACTGTGTCCTTGCCTTATCCTGATTCACAATAGTAAGTTCATAATAATAATAATTTTTCATATTAAAAAAGCTTCCGGGTCAGATTTCGTGCAAAATGTCAGTTTGACTTCAACATATGTAAAAGTAACCGCAATTTTATTTTTTAAAAGCTGTAAGTTGCATGAATGTAAAAAAAAATTACGCAGTGACTGAAATCAGCCATTTGTGTGTAAATTTTGTCTGTCCAGCTGAGTTGCAGCTTCCCCAGCTTGCTTCTTTAAAATAAAGATTCTGTCAAAGGCATTTTGATCACTGCCAATGTTTAATTGCAAATGATAGAATAAAGATTAAAACCCTTTTCCTGCTTGTATGGTAAATGACAAATGTACCACTTCTGCTTTTTTACTGTGTTTTTTTTTTTTATCTTTGCTTATGTCTTATATTACCTGCACAAAATGAAATATGAAAATCTGGCAGTCAATCATTATAAACTTTAATGAACCGTAAACAGACAGCAGCTTCAGTATATCACTAACAGATGTGACTGAGATTGTAAGTTCAGAGGAAGATAAGCTGTGTAGGCTTGTACGTGTTTAGCCACAGAAAGGTCATGTGATTTTATTGCCTTCATATTTTCTCTGTTAGTCTGAACTGACAGAGATGATATAAAGAGTAATATGACACGTTTTGACAACTCGATGACCTCACTAGCTGGTGATTCATTATGTTCCTTTGTGGAACTTCTGCTAAACCTGATCTTTCTATTTCATTTGTTGACACATACAGACCTTCACCTCTGTGGTTCTCTTGATCTGAGTCTCTCATGGCCCAGAACAGCAAACAAACTGACATTATTACATATTGGCTGGTCTCTTCTGCATTTTTCTCATTTAGTCTACTACATACACATTGGATTAGCATGCACAAAGCCCAGACTTAAACTCTGCCTAAATCCATGCCATTGTACTGTAGTGCAACATATATCATACAGCCATCCCAGCTATTAGAGGACCATTCCCTTGTTAATGCCAATAATTGTTTTTAAACATTCACCAAAAACATACTGGTACTGCATGGTGTTTATGTGTCCAGATACTTTTGGCCATGTTGTACATTGTACCATTTTATCTGGTTATACAAATATTTATAGACTAAGGATCAACAGATTATTGCCACAGATGTCATAAGCCTGGTTTATCTGCACCTTTCGGTTGGGTTGTGTTTAATATGTGAATTATAGGAGTGGCACACTAGGGATAGTGTATATCCAACGTGAACTGCACCAGTCATCCATGAGATCAGTCGGTTGCAATTATGATTATCTTGAGAGTGCTTAAGTCAGGTTTATTTGTAGTTCACTTTATCATAAACAGATGATGTTCGCCTTCATTCCACATTTCTGTGCACACCTGCTGAGATTACACTGGCTCATCCTTCATTAACTTTAGCAGTCCCACAGATCCCAGAATTCCGTCTGGCAGGATTCTGGATATAATATGGACACATAGGGAGAGATGAACTGAGATGTGTCTTATCTATATTCTTGTTCTCTGTGTTCATGCACATACTTGTAGTTGGAGCTGCAGACACCTTTTATTTACGCTGATTTTTATGTTTACTTTAATGTCAGTCTCCACTGTGACAAGGACAGTATTTGTCGACCTTTTGCAAGAAAGAATACAATAATAATTTTTGCTCTTTGTGTGCCTCAAGGCAAGCAGTGTTTTTACGTTTTTTGCTGAAAAGGTTCAATTTGGCACAGTCTGTTTGAAAAATGCTTTCAGTTCCGATAGCTGCAACAATAAGGCCTCCAATGTTGATGGGAATTCATTGTGTTATTGTGACGGTGGGGTTCAATCTCAGTGAAACCAAAATGAAAGTTGTGTGACCTAAAAACCTGAAAATGTAAGTCTGTATATGGCTGCATTGTTTCTTAGGGACTATTTATCAAATGTTTATAGTTGTTAACGCAAAAATTATTATAAATGATTTAATCTTATTTTGATTGTAGTCTGAAGTGTTAATTTCTTTAAAACCTGTCTCTCAGGAATACTTGATTTTGATTGGTCTATCATGACATTTCTGAACAATGACCAACATACATAACAATTATGTGTATCTGACCACTCATCTTTATCAAAAAATAAAGCCATTTAAAGTGACCCAGGACCCCTGTGTTTTGTGTAGGGTTCCCGATCAACCAGTCTGGTTTTATTTTGCAATAATGACCAGCTGACAGTACATTATCTCCTTATTGTATCGCAGGTCAAAGCGGCCCACTCCAATTCCCATGACTACACCAAGGATTGACTCTCCTATGCCCATTATCCCTCATCAGAAGGTCTGTCATCCACCACATCTTCCATTCTCCAAACATCTGCATACAATAAATGCACATACATCAGATATTTCAAACCAAACATAAGTCATCTTCCATTTCACATTCTCACTGAGACCTATAGACTGTAGGCTGTAGAGTAAACTTCATCTTTAATCTGGGGTTAAAAGGGGATCTTTTTGGCAGACCTATATGAAGGGGCCTTTTAGAGGCTATGAAAAAAGATACTGGGCTTTGGGTTTCACCCAAGTCATAATGGATGGGCTTAAAAGTTTAATACTTGTCAAAAAAGGTCCATGGTGGCCCCTGGTGGTATATATTGGTAAAGCAATTTGCTTCATCATTATTTTCATTTTATTTTCATCAAGTTAGTGACATATAAATAAAATGTTGAGTTGTATTCCTAATTATAAATGTACTGGTACATACAAACTTTGTATTTCAAATAATTGCATGTTAACCATCAAAGGAATAGTTTAGCCCAAAAAATAATTTCTGACATAATCTGCTTACCCTGGTCTGAGTAAATTACATTTAGTTTTGGGTGAATTATTCCGTTTTAAATAGTTAAATCCTTAACAGCAAATTTATTTTTAAAGTTGAATTATTCATTTACATGTACGTCCCTCTTTAAGGAGCTTGTGCAAATCAATGGGGCTCTCTCAGCTTCTTCAGAGACCAGCTACTCAACCAAACACACCAACCAGTCCTGTAGCATGATGATCAATAGTGGAGAGGCGGCTTTGGTTACTCAAAGACATTTACCTGCTCCCAGGGACAAATCCACCATGCAAAAAATGCAACAGTATAACTCCCCCATTGGTCTGTATTCAGCTGAGACACTGAGAGAGATGGCCATGCTACAGGAGAGGGCTAAAAGCTTGGGGTCAGGCATGCAGAGTGGGTATGTAATCTACATAGAGCTAGATTTGATGATACCAGCCAGGTGTGCTAAACCATAACCAGGACTATTTAAAAGATAAACTATTAACTATAATCCCAACGTAAATAGAAGATGATTTGAGTCCCAAATGACGTACATTAAGCTGTGCATTATTGATAAGTAGTGTATAAAATGGGTAGTGCCGTCCCGTCTCAAATAGAGCATAAAAGTTTTTACTGTTTAAAAGCATTTACTGATTAAAATGTAGCCCCGCCCCTTCTGCCACAGAGGGAAAGCTATGAACATTGAGTGCTTATAGTGTTTAACATTTTATAATTACGTTTTATAATTACATCATCTAGGTAATTATAGTACACTGTGCTTTTTAGTGTGAACAATAAAGACTCTATTTGTAGCACAAAATGACACGGGTTTGCTCCAATTTACATTGTAGTATTCTATGGTTTAGCCCCACCTGGTTGCTAACTTCCCTCTGACAGAAGAATGACAGTGACCATGCAGCATTCAGAAACATGAGGGTGCATCTGTTACGGTGACCTCATATCTCACTGGCATTAGAGCAGCTAGAGGAAGATCTAGTTAAGACTTCAAGTTTCTAATAGAATGTGCAAGGTGGCAGATTTGAGTTGAGGCTTTAGTTTTTCCTGTGGTAGTCCTCTTTCAGGTACTGTAATTATACTGGGTAATGCAACTAGTAGGTTCAAATTCAGAAATTGTCAGTCATATAATTATACTTGGGGAGTAGAATTGAATGGAAATTGAATGGAATGGAATTTAAAATTGTTTGTCAGTCAAGCTCTACATTGATTTTCTTAGTT
The DNA here is from genome assembly GCA_036877625.1 of Ambastaia sidthimunki. Lineage (NCBI taxonomy): Eukaryota > Metazoa > Chordata > Actinopteri > Cypriniformes > Botiidae > Ambastaia > Ambastaia sidthimunki. The sequence continues at coordinate 11,669 of JAZGTK010016719.1, forward strand.
TAACAGCTTCGGTTACATTCCGCTGTGTAATCTCAATGTGATATTCTTTGGCAGTGCTATGGTGGAATGTCAAATTACCCAAATTCTCATATGTGGTGATGAAGGTCTTAATGGGCCACGGCACAAGAAAATCTTAGGCCACTGACTGACACAGTTTCACGGTTGCCATAGAGATGTGTTGGAGAGCACCTGTTGCTTGTGTCTGAGTGAAAGGTCATGAAATGTCAGGGTCTAGTTTCCTCTCTGCTTCACTGATATGTTACTCACAACCCCCCCTGTCACCTCTTTACAGTAAAGTAGACTCTTATATAATGACATTTCTCCCTTTGATCATATTTGGTCAGTGAAACTAGTAGATGGCCACTTATGTACAGATAATTATCCGTGTACTTCTTTGCCAGGTGACCCACTGTGTGTTTTTGCACATAAACATGTATTTTACCCATTCTAAACATTACATACACGCACACCCAAACTGACTCAAACATACTAACACATTTTATTGTCATTAATCTCTGCACTGCTGGTGGCACCAAACAGATTTGAAATCTACCTGTTTGAGCGGCCCAAGTTGGGCCAGACAATAACATAAGCTCAACCAATGATGTGAGTTTGGGGCGGGGCAACTGCTTTTTCTTAACAGTGGATGAGGGGGGAGTTATTAAAACGTAACTGAAAACAGTCTTCATTTTTGCAGTTCTGTGTGTTACCGCTAGTGACACAAAAAAATGCACTTTTAAGCACCTGAGGACATTCCAGAACATTCTTAAAGGACGTTCATTCGCACAGCCCCTCTGTTAAATCTTGAGTAAGTTGCTAACCAGTGCCCTTCTTTCTGTTTCTTTCTGCCATTGTAGGTCATTACCAACACTCCTGCCAAGTTAGTAACAGCCTCCTGGCATAACGTTTTAGTGCTCTGTGTGGTAT
>JAZGTK010016720.1:0-12595 GCA_036877625.1 Ambastaia sidthimunki
TCACATGATGCATTTATCAGTGGCATCATCAGAAATCGCCTCTCATTGGTAATAAGTGTCTTTGGGTTGTATAAAGTAGAGCTCATCTGTTAAATCAGAACGAGTCGCTGTGACTGTAAATAATCAGCTCATTCATTTATATCCAGACACTTGAAATCACGTTCAGTGTAAATATTTATGGCAGATGCTTTTATTCAAAGCGACTTACAGTGAATTTAATCTGTACAGTTTATGAACATGAGCACTTCCTCGAACTCACTTTCATCTTTAGACTTTAATCTGAATAAGAGGCTGAATTCTGACCTGACAGGTGATGGGCTGCGTGTTTAAACACCTCAGAATGAGAACCATTTACAAGAACTGAATCTCATTGTGGTTTTTACAGAGAATTTAGTTCCATGCAGTGAGTCAGTGAGGTTATGTAATGCTGCTGTGGACCTGTGCTTCTCATCACAGGCTGATAACTGTGCCAGTCTGTTTTTGAGGGATGTTGAATGTAGTTTAGTGAACCACAGACTGTTCAGAGAAAATATCCAGAGCTGCGTTCAAATGTCGCATATCAATATTAGCTTATCACATTCCTTCTCAACACTGAAAAATATTTTCCCACTGTTTTGTGTTGTTTTACAGTTCAAATATCTAAATATCCTTATGAAAAGATACATTTACTTGATAGGCATTTTTGTTTGAGAATATATCAGAAATAGAATTTTTTAGGCCATAAATTTTTAGTTGTATGCATAAAACATTTAGGTTAATAAAAATGTACAACAGCTGAGATATTTTCTGAATATAAGGGTATTTTGATATTTTTGCTAGTAAACAGAACAAACACGTTCAGAAAATGTTTTTTGCAGTGTAAAGATGTTATTAATGTGTGTCACAGTTAAATGTTTTCTGTTGATATCTGACGGATGAATTTCTAGCACATAATATTCGTCTGTTGATTCGTGTCATTGGATGCAGTGAGAGAATGAAACTGCTGTTTACATGAAGACAGAAAGAGTGAATGAACAGTATTGCTCAGCTCACAGCATTTACTGTTTGAGGCTGAATTCTGCCTGCTGTGAAACATACACACATTTTATATTACTGGGGGAAATATTGAATGTGTGAAAGACGACACACACAGACTCATTCAGATCTGTCAGTGTTAGATGTGTGTGTACCCTGTACAGCTGTACGCCTATAAATATGGTTTAATGTATTATTGATAGTTTCAAAGAATAAGTGATCAAATATTTTTATGAAATGCAACAGTATGAATATAATACATTTTGCTAAAATCTTGTTTACCTGTATGATATTCTGATATACTGTTAAATAAACTCTTGAGGAGAGCTGAAGTTTATTTGGTAGCGCTTACTGTTCTCATGTCTGATTAGTATCTGATTGTGAGCAGTTGTGTTCAGAAGTTTTTTAAGGTTAAATTCTTAAGCCGTCTGTTAACAGATGTTCTGATGTACACTTATCTGTTGTTGTGTGTTTATGAAGTTAAAAGTACAAAGTTGTAACAATTGTTACAAAAATTAAACAACAGTGCCACACTGATGCCATGCACAAAACCTTTGACAGTCAAGGTTAAACGGAGCCGCTTGCAGTAAACAGAGTTAAATCTGGACCCTCGTCTCGTAACACTGCTGGTGCAGGACTGTCAGATGATGGTGTGTCAGTGTTCTCCTGAGACGACTGAACACCTCACCGGTACGAGAGGGGCGTGTGTACATGACGAGTTCCTTCAGCAAGGAAACGTCTTTTAAAACGCATGTAAGAGCTTCTGTCTGTACTTCACTCTCACACACACTGATATGTGCAAACACAAAACATCAACATGTGCAAAACATCTCATGCGGAGCGCGTCACTTCATTCTTTAATAGCCTTTATTTGACTAGTTTATTTTTTTATGGAAGCTTGAACAACAAATACAAAACAAAAGTGCCAAGATTATACACAGATAATATAAAAAGTACAAATGAACTATACATGTATATACAAAACCAACAAATAAATTAAAATAATGAAATAAAGGCCTCGCTAAATCACAATATCGTAAATGTATCGTCTAATATCGTCTAATTCCTTAAGTATCCCAGAAAAAAAGAGTTTCTGCTTTCATTCCTCACTGGAATTATTTTAACCAAATTACAATCCACAACTGAACCATCATAAACTCAGATGAAGCGTCAACTTTCATATTTTGAGTATTAAAAGCACCTACTAACACATATAATATACAATATAAAGTATTATGAACAGCAGTTCATTACGTTTATGAGGCAGTATTTAAAGTGATGCAGTGCGTCTGTTGAGCGGCAGGCGGCAGTAAACGCGCGTGTTCAGACGAGACTCGCAGGTTGAATCGTCACAGAAGAAGATCTTCATGCAGTCGATCTCTTCAAAACACTTGATCAAAATCCAGCAATTTACTGCTTGCTCGTATTATTTAAACATTTACTTCTGACGCCAGGTAAGAAACTCACTTTCTTATTCTAATAAAACCGACAGCAAATTAAAAACAAACTCTGAACCGTCTTGTCTTTCGTGTTTGAAACGTGATTTATTCATCTGTACTCACATTTGAACACATCAGATGATTTGTCTCAACTTTAGCGCTAAACTTATTTGTAAAAGTACAAGAAGTCAAAACGCGCCTGTTGGCTTTCGTGTGATGGCAGGTGTTGGAGATGGCAGCAGACTGGGTTGGCAGTCTCGTCTCCATCCACTGCGGCTCAGCACTGGGGGTGTATCAGGGTGAAGTGTTTTCAGTGGATCAGAACAGTCAGACCATCTCTCTCAGACACCCGTTTCACAACGGAGTCAAGTGCACCGTGCCTGAGGTCACCTTCAGGTACACACGTCTGTTCCTAACAGAGTACAATAACAGATCAGAAAACAGTAGCACCAGCTACAGACCCTGTATGTTAATCCGTCTTTTTCTCTGTGTCGTAGTGCCATGGACATCAAAGATCTTAAAATCCTGGAGATCCCAAAAAGCATCAGTGAAGCTCCAAAACAGAATGGATCAGAATCCACCACAATGACGTCACACAGTGGAAGAAAGGAGAAAGTTGGAGGTGTTGTGGTCAGCAGTGCTCCTGTGACTGTACCTAACCAGCCTGAAGCCAAACCGCAGTCTCCACTGCCACACTACTGTAAGAGCTACGGTGAGCGTCACGTGGACACGGCTGTACAAAGTAAAGGCTTCAGAAGAAGACACAACTCCTGTGAGTTTTACCTTTTCCTGTGCCAAATAAAATATCATTTATAGCAGATCATTCAAATGAATGTGTTGCTTTAGAGAATGCAGGACGTAATGGGTCCTTGATCTGCGTGTTTTAGGGTCATCTAGCTGCAGAGGTCCGAATCAGCCCACGCCCAAAAAGAACGGCCTGAAGAACGGAGGTCACATGAAGAATAAGGATGATGAATGTTTTGGAGACGGTATGGATGATGTTCTCGATGAGGACTTTGACTTTGAGGGAAACCTGGCGCTGTTCGACAAAGCGGCCGTGTTCTCGCAGATCGATTCTTCAGAACGACGAGGCAACGGTGCGAGATCTCGGGGGACGCCTGGAGAGCAAACGCCATCACGATACCGCCATGACGAGAACATTCTGGAAGCCAAGCCTGTCGTTTACAGACAGATCACAGTTCCACAGCCTGCCACAAAAGAGTACAGCACTGGTAAGAACCTTGAAGTGCTAAAGCTTTTCATAAACATGACCATAGCAACTCCTTTCCATTGCTCTCATTGGCTGTTTCCTCTTGTTCCACAGACTCGGGGCTGGTGGTACCCAGTATCTCTTTTGAGTTGCACAAGCGTTTGTTAGCTGCAGCAGAAAGCCACGGTCTTTCTCTGGAGCGCAGGCTTGAGATGACGGGTGTGTGTGCTAGTCAGATGGCCCTCACGTTACTTGGAGGCCCAAACAGGTTTGTTTGTATGATAATGAAATCTGCTTTTTCATCTTAAGCAGACTTATTTATGATCAGAAATATATTCAGTGTGGTTAGCATTAATCTGTGATCTCTCTGCTCTAAGACTTACTCCAAAAAATGTACATCAGCGACCCACGGTGGCCCTGCTGTGTGGACCACATGTTCAGGGTGCTCAGGGCATCAGCTGTGGACGCCACCTGGCCAATCATGAAGTGGAGGTCGTCCTTTTCCTGCCAAACTTTGTCAAGATGTTGGAGGCCATTACCAGTGAACTGGCGCTGTTCAGCAAGACAGACGGCAAACTGGTTTCTAATGTGAAAGGTGTGAAACTGGTGCTTTTGCATGTAAATATAAACGTCGAGCTTTTCTTGAACATTATCAGCATGTGTATATAGTCAGTAACGTCTGTAATCAACTTCCTCCTGAGATCTGAGCATAAGTGGTCACAGGAAACAGGATGCATGTGAATGATATTTAAACAGCCGTGTGTTTTTACTGACCTCTTGTGATTTTATCAGCAGGTACTTTTTACTCAGAGATGTTTCCTTATAATATCATTGGGGGGCACGGAAAACCTTAAAGTGGGTTTCTGTTTCTCGCATACGTTCCTGAGACCCACCTGAATGCTCTGTGTGATGTGTTGATATAGGAAACTAACTCTCTGAATGAACACATTTATTTCCCCCACCGCCCACCCTTTTTCTATAACACTGCAACGCTGCTGAAGTTATAATAGATTCTTTATTAAACCACATAAGTGACCCTTGATCTAATCATCCACTTATTTAAAGAAATGTTTGTTTTTTTTTTACTTATCTTCAGACTTACCTGAAACACCGGTCGACCTGGTCATCAACTGCCTCGACTCTCATGAAAACGGCTTCTTGAGAGACCAGCCCTGGTACAAGACTGCAGCTGACTGGGCCAACCACAACCGAGCCCCAGTGCTAAGCATTGACCCTCCAGTGAGCGGACAGGCACACGCTGTGGAGGCCAAGTGGTCACTTTCTCTGGGTCTTCCCCTGTCTCTGTCGGAGGGGGCGGGGCGAGTCTACCTGTGTGACATCGGCATCCCCCGCCAGGTGTTCCAGGAAGTGGGAATCAAATACCACTCCCCCTTTGGCTGTAAGTTCGTCGTTCCGCTGCACTCTGAATAACCTTTGACCTTTTAGTGTTCAGGGTCAGGGGTCACTGAACCAGCACCTGCCTTAAAGATCTGAGAACGAATGGAATTCCAGTTGAATGCTGGGTCATATGCAGCTAAACTTTCTCCTCAGCAAAGTAATGTCACTGTCTCTGAATCTAATGGTCAACAATCCCTCAGATGGCTGTTTTCATTTCACAGACTTTTTCCATCAGCCACTAATTGTGCCGTTATTCCACATGAGCTTGGCCACACTGGGACTTTATTGGTCTTCTGTCAATTACTAATTAATACTTTAACTTTTAGATTTTGTTTTTACTTTATTTTCAGATGTGCTTTTCAGATGACTTACTCTGACTTTTATTTGTTTTCTTGAGAAGAATCTGTGTTAAATGGGAATTTTGTTTCTCCCTCTTGTTTGGGCCAGAGTGAAAGTCAGTCTTACAGCACTGAGATTAAGAGTTTATTTCTTTCATTACTTCTGCTTGAATGTTGAAACAAAATGTTGAAACAAAGTGTTATTTGCTTTGACTGTTGACCAAACCCAGAGTGCTGTAAATATATCAGAGATAAAAATGTTGCACACTTAGTATGGCACAGTTAGAATAGTATGGAGGGTGAGTGTACTATAAAAATCAGTCGTGTCATTGGTTGACACTGGTCCAGTAATGATCAGTTCTAAGCAGTCATTGGCTGACGCTGTTATTGGCTGCCAATAATATTGTGTATTTGTACTTGGCACAGATTTTCTGCTGGCAATAGTTTACACTAACTTAAAACATCCCTTAATTTCATGAGTTCTGAGATGCTCAAGAAATAAGCAGTTTATAAAAATCCTGTTTTAAAAGGGTTTCGTGTTTTGGAGTTGTCTGGTCACATTAAACAAGAATCTTTTTTGAATAAATACTCCACACATTGCTGAATATTTGTTTGCTGAAATGGATTAGAGCAAACGTTTAATACAGTTTGTGCACACAAGACCGTTACAAAGTTGCTTTTGTGTCTAATGAAAGTCAGTATGTGCTGCAGACTTTACTTCTGAGTGACAAAAGTTTAGCAGAGCAACTGTTTCACTGCACTGATAAAGACAAAACAGTTCAAATCTCTAAAGCAGCAGATTCGCACACAGAGGGATATGAGAAGCACTTACTGCTCTCAAACTCTCCGTGCTTGTGTTCCTGTCTTTACACGCCTGACAGCACAAAAACAAGCTTTTCATCAATTACTTTTTACTAATGTGCTTTTATTTTCATTTGTCTTTCAAACTTTACTAGCATATATTTTGTTTTTTTCTCTTGCAGTTTACAGGAACTTTTCAGATAATTGTTTTACTGTTTCGGCTTCATAATTTAATCTGACCTGTTCTCCAGTGTTTAGCCTGGCTGTGTTTTATTCGTAAGAAGTGCACACGGTTTAGGTAGCGTGCAGTACTGGTCATTGTTCCCTGTTCCTAATCTAGTTTAATTTGTTCTCTTTTTATTGGTTTAGCTGTGTATGACATCACTAAAGATGCCCAGACTAATTTTATTTTGTCATAATGATAGTGTTTAGAAAAAACCTGACACAGCAGCTATTCACAATTGTGGGAAATTTTGAAATGTCTCTTTTTTTTTGTTTTGCTTGTAAGTGTATGAAGGTAATTGAATCTTGCAGTCCTCAATGACTGCTTGAGAGCCATTTGACCTTTTGCAACATGAAATATGTGATTATTAACAGGATTATAAATAAGTGAATGATGCTTTTGAGATTGCACTGAGAAACGTGAAGGGCTGAACTCTGTGTTAGATGATTACAGATACAGGAAAGTGTTTGTCTCATACTGCAGTTACAGGACAAAAGCAGCACCAAGAAATTCAAATGGTGCTAAAATCACATGTTGCTTATTTAAGTTTAAGTCATGGCATATTGTTACTTGTATTTGAGAGGTTAAAACGTCACTGCTGTACAAGCTTTTGAGACCATTTTTGGCATTTAATTCCAAAAGACAAAATATGTCTTCATTACCAAAACAGCTGTAGATTCTGTTCTGTAATATTCATTTGAATATTATTTGATACTGATCTGTTAAACGCAGTTTATAAATCATTCCTCAATAGTCAACCTAATTTTGCTTCTGGTTGGGAAATTGTTCATATTTTGCTCACCAGGTTTGTCATTGTCGTTTTTGAAAGTGTCTCTGAAGGTTATGAAAGGTTTCAAACTACTTTCCATTTTCTTTCTTCCAGTCTTTTTGAAGCATGAGAAAGGTGGTTTGCGTTGTGTAATGTTATCAGTTAACTTTGCACCTGTTGTAAAGGGTTTCAGTGAATGAGGACTGTGTGACTTGCTTTGAAAAACAGCATCTTTATCATGAATTGTGAATTAGTTACATATCTGTTCAGTATAAATCTGATTTCACTGATTTCAACTTTACATGCTTAAAATGTAAGGATTGAATAAAGAGATTTGAACTTTAATCTTCAAGTTCGTGGTTTGTTGTTAAAATCGTTGTAATTCGATGTGAAAGCGCAAGTTGTCGCTCCCGTCTCGTCAACTGATCCAGTGACAAAATTACGAAACCTATCACGGCAAAGCATCAGCTCATGAATATTTATAACGTCATGCTGAACGTTTCCTAGTAACGGCCCAGAGCGTCCATACATGTTCTTAGTCATTAATATTAAGTATAACGTAACTTCTGCTTTTCAGCAAATCAGTAAGCGAAACGTCACGAAGCTTAATGAATATTTATATACGCCGCGTTCGCCATAGTAAATAGTTCGTCCGACAGCGAGCTGTTACAGAAGGCGCATGCGCGAAAACAGTGAAGAAGTGCGTTTCTTTCTGAAGGGCCTGAGAGTGAAAACAGCTGCAGTAACGCTTAACAGTGACGCCAGCAGCAGTGCAGCGATACCTGCAGCACTCGAGCCGATGCTCTCAGCTGCAGCGGGTGTTCAGCTGCGTCCGCACGGATCATCTTTTGTCTGCTGATGCTGGAGACTGAAGATCTGAAAGCTGCTGCAGATAAACAGCCCGTGAGGAACATCTGTGAAGCTCCAGCAGCTGTACAGAAACACATTCAGACAGCAGCGGCGGCAGGTACCGTCTTCTTCATTCGCTGTATTTGTGAATAGTGGCACATTTTGAGAGCAGCTGTGTAAATAAAAGCCACTTCAAGCTTTATTGAGACCAAACTGCCTCTCAATAAAACAGCTCGTCGTGTTTTGTGTATCAGTTTAAATACATTAACATCAGACGCTGCAGAATCAGATTGAAACATCTTGTTTGTAAGTGTCTAGTAACATCTCAGTGTGTTGCTATTCTGTTACTTCAAGGGAAATTGAAATGCAGCGGTACAATATTGACATATAAACATCTCCAGCCGGGTGAGTTATGCCATGTTACCAAACCAGTAACTAGAAGTTCACAAATTCTTACCAAATCATCCAGCTTCAGAAGAACTGTTATTCAAATCATGTGTTAACAGAGCGCAGAAGACCACAGTGTGCTTCTCAATCCATCCACATTTATAAGCAAATGATGGATTTAGAAAGGTCACTTCCTTCTAGCACATTTTAACCAGTCAGCCACTGCTCAGATTCTGCTGTATTGCTGACATATGTCAGGTTTTATATTTAACACAGTTCTCAGCCTGATATAGTCATTCTTCTGTTAATGATGCTTAAGATGGTTAGAAGCAGATCTGTTCCTCTGAAGAGCTCCAGCACTTCCTGTTTGCTTTCTTTTATTCACACCTGTAAAAACCCCTCAGTGAATCTTTGCATGAGCTGAACTGCAGTTCCTGTTTGCTGCTGTTTGTGCTGTTCTCCTGCAGAAAAGTGTTTTGTGGTTCACGGCTCGACCTACATGCTCATAAGAGTCACTTTTCTGCTCATTTCAGCAGTAGCGGCTGTTTTATGACACTATTTTAAATACAGATCCCTGTAAAAGTCACTTCCTAATAGGATCTGATACGTGATGCTGACCCTCTCACAGCTCTTGAACCCAGACGGGAGACAGTTTGCAGGGTCAAGCGGGTGAGAGATGCCCCCTGTCATTAACTGGCTGGCATCCCTCACACACACACACACACACACACAATATAATCCCATGATTTCAGTTAGCAACACTGTGAAAGTACTCCTGCTTTCTACATAAACTATTAGCTAATGCAATTAATACAGTTTTAATAAACGTGTTACTGTGTTAATTACGTTAGCTAATAGTTTGAGATCTATAGCAGATCTCAGAATGATCGTTTTATCACACACACATTCTCAAAGCCTCACAGCTGAAGTCCATTTTGAGCATGTCTCCTGAAACTCTTGACTGAACTCATGACATTGTTAACATTGAAAGAAAGAAATGAAGAGCTTCCCATCATCTGTTGTACGTAACTGTCACATCTGAGTCCTAGACTGACCACTAGTTAGTGAGGTTAGTAGGTGATCTAGCAGGTTGAATGTTGAATTTTCCTCTCCTGTATCTCGGCGCACATCTGTGTTGTCAGTCACTGAAGCTGATGTCCTGCAGGTGACTGTCTCTCTGAGTCTCTCTGAGTCTCTCTGAGTCTCTCTGAGTCTCTCTGAGTCTCTCTGAGTCTCTCTGACGCTCCGTCTGCCCCAATAAATCAAAACCTCTGACGTTTGGTGAGACATGTAAAGGGAGTCGTTTAGGTTCATTAGCCTGTGGGTTTATTTCAGCACTGAAGTTGGTTCTGTTTGCACATGTATAGAAGAATTCTTGGGCTACTTTTGAAAGTCCTGTTTGAACTGGACTGGAGTGACCAGCCCTGGCACACAAAGACACTTTTGTCAAATCTTTGTTTCTACATCAAACCTTCTGGAAACTTCTGCAGCCCATCGTCTGCTGAGCCTCCAGAGTCAAGCCATGTCAGAACTGTGCTGCCCGCTGTTCTCCAAACTTCTGCTGTGAGGTTTCGTTCCTCAAGATGACAAGTCTGTTTCACATCTGTGGAATGAAAAGTCCTCTTGTGTGAGGCGAGTGTGAGGAGTCTAGATGTTTTCCCCAAACAATGATATCATTTGTAACGAGGGATTTGCCAAGACACAACCCAAAATTGTTGCTTATGTCAGAGAGACTAAAGTTCATTGATTCTGATTGGTGAACATCTTGAAATGTCAACTCCTCACGGTGCTGTTTATGAGGTTGGGTGTTGTTTAGCATTGGCTGTATTCTGCTTTTTTGTGCATTTCATTTTAGGTGTTTTTCACATGATTGTGTGTGTGTGTGTGTGTGTGACACCATTTGGTCTTCCACAATTTAGTATCGGTACCCCAGTCAGATGATTTAAGAAGGTGAATTCAAGCTTGAGATGTATGTCACCCACGTTCTTTCATAGGGCCTGTTCACTGGGTTATGGAAATATAATTTATCTTTGATACAAATAGGTACAGCGTGAAACCAAAAACAACGTTTTAAACTTGTTGGGAGAGTTTAATAAACTTGAAAACATTCCCTTCTGTTCTTCAAAGATTCAGAGATTTAAACTAACGTAAAATAAACGTTTAGTTTAAGTATGAACTTACATTTGCATAAACAAAGAATTACAAATGAACTTACATTTTCTGAGAATCTTCAGCTCTTACTGATTTAAAATAAACACTAAAAACACAACACATGCTTTATTGATATGGACCATTTTGTTTGCTAAACGACAAACAGTTTCCTGTCTTTCCATGAGTCATGTTATTCCTGTACAGGGTTATATTGGGCAGTGGGGGGTGTTTTAAATGGAAGTCTGTTGTATTCTTGTAAGAGCTTCTGTGTGTTTCGCTGTAGTTTGCTGCTCTGCACCCTTCATCATTCACCAATTCCTGCTAGCCAATACAGGAAGAGCATTAGTCTCAGCCTCTCAGACAGGAAGTGACATCATGTTTGCTGCAAATGTTTTAAGTCAAAGCTGTTTTGCATCGAGCACAGTGCCAGTAAAAGTTGGTTGACATGTTATTGAGGTTTCTTTAGGGTTTCACATGCGTTGTGCTGTGAAAAGCAGCCCAGACTATTGATTCAAGCAGTAATGTGTGTACATGTCTCTTTAAGTTGACATTCAAAAGCTTTCTCTCTTCAGAACTTGTCATAGTGGAAAAGTGCAGTAATACCTTCAGCTTTCTGTGGCTCATAAGCAGCATGAAAGTGAAATCGTGTGTGAGCTGCTTTCAGCTGTGGTGTGATTTTTGGCATAATCTTCTAATCATAACTTGTGTTTGTGAACCCTGTTGCTGTTTATGTGGAATGACCTAATTTATGATGTATTATGTAAAGTTGGCTGTAGAAATCATGCTGTAGAAATCTTTTGAAACGTGTCCATAACTGGCATGAATGTGTTTCTGGTAAATATAGTTTGAGTGCAGTGACTCTTTAGCACAGTTGACTTGTCATCTTCCTTTCACACTGAATATTTAACACAATATTTTTGCAAACAGTGCTGCGCAGCTCTTCCTGTCTCGAGCATCTGAAAATCTTGAGCCGCCTCTTCCTCTTCAAAAGTGTGTGTGTGTGTGTTTGCTGCTAATAAACCTTTATTAACTTTGGTGGTTCTGTTTTACAGTTTGAATTTCTGATCATTTTCTCAGACCCTCTGGAAAGAAGCATGTGTCATGTGTCAGTTTTAAACACTGATCGTGTGTCTGTTGACATTATTTTGTTATATTTGTGTCATTTGTTTGCTGTTTCGTGTCAGCAGGTGTTTGGCTGTTTCTGGCTCAGCTCTGATGTTACCGGTTGAAACTGATCAACAGTGTGAGCTTGATTCTCTTCAGCTATGTCGACATTAGAGGTACCACAAGAGACTTCACATGTTTACTTCACGATATAATGTCACTTCACTTCTCATATCTGCAGTGAGAGAAGTGAACTTTGATCATTTTAGAACTTCCTCACTTTGAGGTTTTTGGAATGAGGTCAAAGGTCGTTCCTCATACTTTTATGTCCTCTCTAGACCTGGCCTGTGGGCACTGAGTGTGTGGCCAGGTACAACTTCTCTGGAACAACAGACCGGGACCTGCCCATGTGCAAAGGAGATGTTCTTACCATAACTGCAGTCACTAAGGTACATGTGTAAAAGGGGAAACCAATGTCAACACAAACCATACTGTCAAAAATCCACATTACACCAAAAACAAGGACAGAAACATCTTTATTCTAAGACATGGTAAATGTTTAAACAGCTTAAAGTTTGTCAGCTTAAACCTTAAATCTTGGTATAAGGTGAAGCACAAAGACTTTTGCAGCTTTTGGAGTTTGCGCTGATGGTTTATTTTTTTTTACTTCATCCAGGATCCAAATTGGTACAAAGCAAAGAACTCAGCAGGACGAGAGGGAATCATACCAGCAAACTATGTGCAGAAACGAGAAGGTGTGAAGTCAGGCGGGAAACTGAGTCTAATGCCGTAAGTACATCACTGTGTGTGTGTGTGAGTGTGTGTGAGAGTCTGTGTGTGTGTGTGTGTGTGTGTGTAAGAGTGTGTGTGAGAGTGTGTGTGAGAGTGTGTGTGAGAGTGTGTGTGAGAGTG
>JAZGTK010016721.1:0-12594 GCA_036877625.1 Ambastaia sidthimunki
CCTCATTTTTCAGGTTTTGGGTGGAGCTGTCATCAATGACCAATCTGCACCAAAGATGAAGAAAAGTTTTGATAATGGCTTCATTGCTGAAGTTATCGTACGACTTCTGCTCCTGGCTGTGTTTATGTGAGTACACTTTTGAGTTTACTAGATCAATCCAAACACCAGCTCATTCATAACCTGTTCTGCCAGTGTTTCATTCTGGCTGCGTTGAGGAGCAACAGGTTCTCTCTGTATGAAAAACATTTCCAGTCTCTTGAGCCGTGCCTCTGTTTGTCATGAAGATGAGTTCTCTCATGATGTTCTCTGAAGTTCTTGTGTCTGTTTAGCATAACAGAGGAACTACCTCCGTTCTCCCGAGAAATCCAGCCTGAAGAACTCTGGCTTTATAAGTTCCACCCTGTCAAAAAGGACCGAGTTCCCACCCGTCTGATGTTTGTAAGTGCTCATTATAGTGTTTTGCATGCTCTGATATGAAACGCATGTAATGACATGCAGGATGCACGATGATACTCACGACTGTTTTCTGATTGGTGCAGACCATCGCCCTTTGCACCCCCCTGGTGGTTATTTTCTTCTTCGCCTTCTTAAAGCAAAGTGGAAAGGGTGACGTTAAAGAAGCATCTTTGGGTAAGTGGTACTAGTTTACTAAAGAAGACATCTGAATTGGTGAAATGCATTGGTGTATACGCAGCTAACATAGAACTAAACAAAACATTTTTAACGTTAAGTTACTAATGGAAACATTATGGAAGTGTTTTTACAGCCTAAAATTGTACCTGTTAGGTTACATTTTTAAGGACTACTATAATCAAGTAAACTACGGTTGTGCTGTGTAGTTTGAAGAATATGAGTTTTGTTTTCAAACAAATCAACTTTTCGTCTGTAGTTAATAAAGTCTTTGTATGTCTCGTATGATACAGCTGCAACTTTGACTTTGGTGTTAAATGGAGTTTTCACTAATGCAATCAAGCTAGCTGTGGGCAGGTGAGACTTAACCTTATTCTGATGTTACCTAACCAACCAACTGGTTAGTTGTAAATAAACCAACTATAATGTGCAATTGTATATTGCTGTATTTAGAAATGTAATATTACATTTTGAAATTCTCCTATTGATTTACACTTTTAGAACGTCCAGTGTGCAAATTCGATCGTGTTTGCTTAAAAGCATTTGCATACAGTTTTAATTGGTCTTTTGCTTATTCTTTTGCTGATTTGCAAGCATTTTCCTTCAGAAAATGCGCATGTATTTTCATTATGCTCGCTTTTCAATTATTCATCTTTTGTCCATTAAGCGTTTAGATCAACAAACTGTAACCAGATCTTAACAAGAGCTTTCATGTTGATAAGACAATCGTTTGTAAAATTCCCACTGATGATCATAGATAACCTTAGACCTGCTATTTTAATATTTAATAGTTTGTTCTCAATTTCTTTCTTCCTGCCAGGCCACGGCCTGATTTCTTTTACCGCTGTTTTCCGGATGGCCAAATGAATGTGGAGCTTCACTGTACCGGTGACCCTGATGTAGTGATGGAGGGCAGGAAAAGCTTTCCGAGTGGTCACTCCTCCTGTAAATGCTGTTTATTTAATCCATACACACTCAAAACACTATATATATATATAGTATAATATATATATTAGTATAGGTACTAAATGCACAAGACACTTTCGTAAATGCACCAGACACTTTAATAAGAACTAAAAAATGTTTACCACCATGCACAATGTATGGTACTTGAATTGTCTGTCCTAGGCTGTGTGTAAGTATACAATGGAATAACTACATTTTGGCACATACTAACGTGTAACTGTATCTTTTTTTATAGTTGCTTTTGCCGGTCTGGGCTTCACTGCCTTGTATGTGGCTGGAAAGCTGCACTGTTTTAGTCCTGTAGGCCGCGGCAAAGCCTGGAGGCTGTGTGCCTTCCTCACCCCCCTTCTCTTCGCTGTCTTGATCGCTCTCTCCAGAACATGTGACTACAAACACCACTGGCAGGGTGAGGAACCTTTAAAGAACCTTGACTTGATCATCAAGAGATTTAATGCTGTCACAGATTGTCCAGATGTTTGTATTCACATTTATGCATTTAGCAAACGCTTTTATCCAAAGCAAATTACAGGACATTCAAAGACCTTTGTGCTATCAACTGAGTCATAGAAACACTGAAGTTATGAATAAAAAAGGCGGATCATGTGAATTACGTGTTAAAAAAAGTCACAATATGTGTAATCAGCTCAGCTGACCTCTGCTGATGTCACAGAGAACTGATGTCACTGTGACATCATCACTGCCTAATGATACAGAATTTACATTGTCTGCTATCACGACTTTTTCCAGATGTGTTGGTGGGCTCTCTCCTCGGTTTAGCCTTTTCCTACTTATGTTACCGACAACATTATCCAGCGCTCAGTGACTCCGACTGTCACAGACCCCTCCGACTGAGGGACCCAGGGGCTCCCGTTCAGGACCGCATGCAGACCAACCCAGGCTACATTTTACCTTTGTAGGGACTTTAATTTTGCACCACCTCACCCAGACCAACAACTTACAGTAATACAGTGTGAAAGTTTACCTTAGCAGCTGATTTTGGGTACATACGTTTCCTAAAACCAGTTGCTGTGATTGTCTGTTTTTTCTGTGTGTGCTGCCTATCAATGGGTTATTGTTTTTGACTTCTTGTACTGTTGTAAACATTCACAAAGAACGTATTGTTTGTTGTAGGGGTGTCTTTTTGAAAACATCTTTAAGAATTTGTATCATGTCAAGCTCTTTAAAGTTTATATGTGAAATATCTCGGTGAAAAACCTCAATGTATGTTAAACCCACTTCTAAATCTATTTTACAATTTAACTGATATATTTATAGAAGTCTCCTGTCGAGACTGTAAGCTGTAAGAAAGTCTGTTCCCGGTATGTTTGTCAATAAAGTTTGTGATGATTCATAATGTATTGTGTGTTTGTTTGTTTGTTATGACTACTGTAGAGAAATATTAGCCCAGAGGAGAACTTTGTCCAGTGGGCTGTCAGTTTAAAAAGTAGGTGATACGGTTTGGAACATCGCCATGGAAATGTAACATCCTAAAATGAGTTGATGATATCAATGGATTTTTTTTTTGCATTTTTTCCTGGCTTCACTACCAGTTAAAAGTTTGGACACACTTCACTGAAATATGTTTCTATTTTTAAAACTTTAGATCTAAAACGTTTTGCTCAAATGCTTGGAAACAGATTTGTATAAATAATGTATGACTTAAGTCATGTCCAATATGATATTAAAGAAAAATGTGTCAAGTGCACAGCATAAATGAAGTAGGTGTGTCCAAACTTCTGTCTAACAGTATATTTTCAGTGTATCTGTTATTTAAATATTAAAGCTACAGCCCATAATTTGTGACTTTCTGTCATCATCACTGTCTGAAACTGAAATTGCATGTTACTTCACATCCTTTTTTTATATATGTTGAAAAGATAAAGCAAAACTGACATTTCCCAGGAAGTGGGACCAGACATTATAAATCATTATTATAAGCTTTACTGTTACCAGCTGAACACTCCTGTCTTATTTTCTCAAAGACCTTATTTTCTTATTTTATTTTTAACCAAACAAAAGTTACGAACTGAAGCTTTGTGAAAAGCTTTTTAAATATAAGTTATGCGCTATAAGTAAGTGAAAAGCAAGATTTGTGAGTCATTTATTGCTG
Source organism: Ambastaia sidthimunki (assembly GCA_036877625.1). Taxonomy (NCBI): domain Eukaryota; kingdom Metazoa; phylum Chordata; class Actinopteri; order Cypriniformes; family Botiidae; genus Ambastaia; species Ambastaia sidthimunki. The sequence continues at coordinate 3,707 of JAZGTK010016721.1, forward strand.
TGCATGTGATTATGAGCACTATTAACATTACACAATGCATATTACACATTGACTTATTTTTAGCACACTGAAAGTCATGCAGTTATTGGCTGGTGATATATTCTCCTGTTTGTCGACCTTTAGACTCTGCTGGTAATAAGTTTCCAGCGGCTGATCTGCTTCAGTCAATGTGGTAAACAGACCAGTAAGGTTTTTTTATGCCAGAAGTCGTTTTTGTCCTAAACGTGCATCCGTACGACCAGCCGGTGAGTAGACAGCGATAAGGTCTTGTGTTTGTCTTCTTTCCCTCTTATTTTCCCTCTTATATTAAAGTCTTGAATATTTGGGATCAGTGTGTCTTTACATCGCGATGAACGGATCTGAAAGACGATTTCAGTGGGTGACATTTGAATCATTTTCTCATGTGCCAGCCTGTATAAATGCTTTATTTATGCGTCTCTACATTGGATCAGAGTTTTTGCTTTACGCACAAAGCATATTAGCTCAATTATCCCTTTTAGATACTTAAAAACGATGCAATCACATAAACACAATGTTGACGTCTTATTATTCGCTATTTTAAATACCGTGTCCTACTTTTCTAAGACATGTTCACGCATCTGCACGGCACATACGCGGTTTGCATGCCGTTTATTCACATTAAACGCTGAATGTTTGATTTTTGATGTTTAATTGATCGAAAGCACGTGTTTTGTGGTCATTTGACCCTTAAATCAGCTGTTAGTTTGACTCTTGTCCGTCATTCGCGTTATCCTCCATCATTACGTAATGGACGTGGTGACGTCATGTGCTGTGTTTTGATGCCTAGCGTTCACCGTAGCGCGAGAAAATCTTTAAACCTTTGGTTGTTAAAATCTTTGGTTGCTAAAAATGTACAAAATAAGTAAATGACAGATCAGTGTTCAACACGATCTTTCCATCTTATCCCGATTCGCAACGGTAAGCTTGTAATAATGGTTTATAATTGGAGCTGTTTTTTCTGGGAAATGTCATTTTGGCTTCATTTGACACCAACATACATAAAGAAAAGTATGTAAAATGAGTCACAATTGTGTGCTTTAAACAGAGATGCTAGCAGAAAGGCAAAAGTCACGGATTTTAACTTTAAACCGCAGATACTTATTGTAACATTAAAGCAAAAACAATTGCAAGTGCATTTTGCTTCTGAATTTAAGATTTCTGTTTTGTTGTGATGTTTGTTTGACTATATTGTGATGCTAAAGTTCAGTGTTGTTTATATGGTATGTTGTTTTATAATTGATCTAGATGTGGTTGAATTCTGGATACCAATTTGTACATCACATATTTGTTTGACAGCTTTTGTCAACAAAATGTTTATTTTATTAATGGTTTAAAATGTCGTACTTGGCATTTAAAAACAATGAAAAAATCCAAAATATAATATTTGCAGTTAAATGCTCAGCATGAGCAACGCTGAGCCCTACGAACCCGTCCAGTACCACTGGTTCTACAACCAGCAGGTGGACTCCAAAGATTCCTGGCAACCCTTCAGCAGAGAAGACTCACAGCGGCTGGAGGACGCCTACAATCGAGGTCTTCACACCACCTTCTCGTGACTGTCTCATCAATACAGTTGAATTGTGAGACCATATTTCATATGACATAAATTACGAGATCTGTGTTGTTTTCAGTAAGGAAACGAGAGACGGAGGAAGTGGTCGTGGCTACAGAAGGAAGGAGGTATGATGTCAAACTTCATGAGAGGAGACGTTACGCTGTGTACTGGGAACAGACGCCCTCCGAGGTCAGACGCTGCTCGTGGTTTCACAAAGGCAACAAAGATATCAACTATTCCCCCTATACAGAAGAACTCAGTGACATCTTAGAGGTACCTCACAGAAAAGAACATGTTTAATAAATGTTTTATTTTTCACAGCTTTTAAAGGAGCTGTGGGCAATTTCAGAGAAATGCTGTTGAAAATTGAAATCAGTGTTCAAACTATGTTTGCACATAGTCCTGACTGTGTAAACAGAAGAAAAAAGTGGATCGGACCAATACATGCACCACCATAACACTCTCGTAGCCAATCAGCAGTAGGGGGCGTGTCCGGCAACTGTTAGTCACTACATTTGTTGCATTGAGTGTTTGCTATGTTGAGGGTGGAGTAATGAGGGATAGGGTGTGTTTGTTTGGGTGTCAGTTTTAAATACCAACAGCTTTTCTCAGACATCACGTACTGCACCTTTAATAAGAATTAAAATAAAATATTAATTTTCTTCATTGTTCAAAATACAGGATGCCTATATGATTGCAGTTACCCTGAACGAATGGAAAACAAATCTGGAGCTTCCAACAGGAGAAACTGTGATTCTTCACAATCCCAAGGTGTTGTTCAGAAAATTCAGTCCCCACGTAAACAGAAAAAATGTCCCTTTGACAAGTAACGTTTTGTCTTTTTCTGTGCATTACTTAAGCTGATGACACAGCATCCAAACAGCTGCAAGGACTTCCCCCCGTCCCCGACCGAACGGGCTCAACCCAGAACAATAAAGAGAGGACTTGAGAACATTTCAGTAGAGATTCCAGAGGGTAAGAGCTGGAGCTCCGTCCAAAACCTAGTAAACACCCTAACTAAACAGCATTTAAGGCATCCTACTTTTAATGCAAAGGCTGTTTTAAAAGTTAGGTAAAATTGTGTGTCTTAAAAGATGACTTGTTCTGCTTAAAGGGACAGAAAATTCTTCCAACATTTACTCACTCTCACTGCAACATCCCAGAATGCCCTGTGGATACATGAAAAAGTTTACTCTAAAACAATCAGAACTATACCCAACATTTGCATGTGGGGCATTTTTATGCTTTCTTGAGCCATGCTTTTGTTGCTTAGCAACATGTGCTATCATCAAACTCCCTTTTGGAGTCTAGTTTCATGAGAAGCAGTATTTGTATGGTGTTGCTGTTTACTCAGAACATTCTAAACAAAGTGCTTATGAGGTTAAATCTTTGTATGTTTTGTAACCACATGTATCAGTCTTAATGCTGAAGTTCAGCATCATTGTGTTGGTGTGTTTCCAAAGGAGAGCCAGAGATAGTCGACCACCTGGTCTTCATGGTCCATGGTATCGGTCCCGCCTGTGACATACGCCTGCGTAGCATCGTCCATTGTGGTAAGCTGTATTTGGTGACCATTATCATCTAAAACTAAATCTCTTCTCATAAGGTTGTGATGTTTAGCTAACATTAAGCAGATAGAAAGCCAATTTTAAGCCACTTAATAGCTGTCCATATTACTGGAACATTTTTAAGAAAATCCACGTTTCTTTTGCTGCAGTGAATGAGTTTCGTAACGCCTCCAACGGCCTTATAAACAGTCACTTCAGGCAGGGAGAGGAAATGGTCACAGCCGGCAGAGTTGAGTACCTTCCAGTCAACTGGCACAGAGTTCTGCATGGAGAAACTACAGGAGTTGACAAGTAAGATGTTCAAATAACATGCAGTTATTTTTTATTTGCGTTTGCACAACATCAATTCTTTCCCTCTAATTTCTGTCCTCAACAGAGACATTGAGAGAATCACACTGCCTAGCATTAGCCGCCTGCGCCAGTTTAGCAACGACACCGTTCTGGATCTTTTCTTCTACAACAGCGCGACTTACTGCCAGACCATCGTAGATACGGTGGCCTCTGAAATCAACCGTCTGCACAGCCTGTTCCTCGAGAGACACCCAGACTTCACGGGACACGTTTCACTGGCAGGACACAGTCTAGGTATGTAGCTGTAACTTTTTAAAACTGCATATAATGTTCTATTGATATACCAAAGGTCAATAGTATCCTGTTTTTTGCAGGTTCTTTGATCCTGTTTGATCTCCTGACCAATCAGGAAACAGATTTGGACGCTACTGCTCATGATGAGGTTGTCACATGATGCATTTGTCATAATATATTAATGTGTAATTAAACATTGTGAGCTCTAAGATATCAAACACAAGTCTCTGAACATATTAATGAAGCAAAAGCACCATGTTGCCTAAAACGATAGAGTGACGTCCATCTAATACAATATTTAAGCGCTTTGGAGTGCTATGAAAGCTGTTTATTTGTTAAGAATTGATGAAGAAAAGCTTTTTGTGGTTTTCGTAGCTCCATGATGACGACTTCAATGTTGAGACAGCCTGCAGTTCCTCTGACAGCCTAGAAGAGGCGCTAAAGGGTCAAGGGTTGGATGAGCACCTCAAAATTCTGCAGAGAGAACAAGTGGATATGGAGTCCCTGGTCAGTTCTTCAACCCAAATTATGTCTTAAAAACACAAAATTATCTTTATTTTTACCTCCCTAATTCTTGTTTAAACATTTCAGATGCTATGCTCAGAGAAAGACCTAAAAGATATTGGAATACCGCTCGGTCCTCGCAAGAAAATTATGAAATACGTAAAAAAATGGAAGGTAACTCTTAAAATTCCTTAAAATTGTGTGATTGTAGAAGCTCTTGGCAAAAGTGAAAGAATGTTCAGTGTGAGCTTGATTATTTGTGGTTTCCTGTCCACACCCGTAAGTGGAAAGTGTTTCAGATAAGAGTTCATTGTTTAAGATCATAATGTCTAACTGTTTGGACACTTTCTAGTAACGTTCTTGAATATCCAACAGCACACAACCGGAAGTGGCCGTTCAGGGCAAACTGAGAGACGTTCCCCGGGTCTGAGGAGCAACCATGAACGTCAGACCCCCACCACGAGTGCAGTCGATTATCAACACTTTGATGTCGGCATTGGACAGGTAAGAAAATTGCTTTAAATTTAATTTTCCTTTTAGCCTCATGCTGATCTGTTGAGTTTCCTGTTATGATTAAGTCTGTATCTCGCTCTTCAGATTGTGGTTGTCAAACGATGTTTGTGTATTCCGCAGGTCTCCATCGATTATCCTCAGTTAGCGTTTCATCCTCAGGCCTTCTTCGCGTTAGGATCACCTATAGGAATGTTTCTGACCGTCAGAGGTCTCAAGAGGATCGACCTGAACTACAGCTTCCCGACCTGCAAAAGTTTCTACAACATCTTCCATCCTGTAAGAGTCCAACTCAAACAACGAATGAGGACTTTCCATACAGCATGAACTTTATGACAACTGATTATTAAAATCTTCACAGTTTGACCCAGTGGCGTATCGGATCGAACCCATGATTTTGCCCTCAGACGTGAACTTGCCTCCGATGTTGATGCCCCATCATAAAGGCAGGAAACGGATGCACCTTGGTACGTCGCATTACTTCATGCAGCAAATCCTGCGTTTAGATTCTACAATTGCAATTGTTGTCATTATATGAAACGCTATTCATGTCTCCAGAGCTGAAAGAGGGTTTCACTCGCGTCAGTTCTGATCTTCTGGGCTCCCTGCGTATGGTTTGGCAGAGCATTGCTCAGGTGCCCACACCAGCACTGGCTGAAGGAGAAGTCCATGCCATGTCTCCTCCAGAGGAGGAAGAAGGTATCTGCAGAAGTTTCACGTTTTATTGCTCACATACTAATAATATTAACAGAACCAAAAGCGCTTTTCTGTCAGCAATACCAGTTATAGACACATGACCCAAAAGCTCTTATTTTATTGGTAGAGTATTTTGTGCCACTATAACCTACTCTTTAAGAAAAATCAATGTGGTGTTATGAAAATTGCCGCACGTTCTTAGCATGAACAATCCGATATTTTTACGGACTGAAAAAATATGTTTTTTAAAGGCAAATTTTCCTGACTGAAAGCTATTTTTAACACAAAAATCGTTTGGTTCACGGTCTTTACTTTTTGAACGTCATAATCTCACGTTTGAAAATTCTTTACAGTCTTAGCGATAGAACAGGAAGAGAAGATTGTGAAGGTGGGGATGTTGAATCGCGGGCGACGGATCGATTATGTTCTTCAGGAGAAGCCGATAGAGAGTTTCAATGAATATCTGTTTGCTATTCAGAGTCATCTGTGCTACTGGTAGGTGAATAATGTGAACCTCAGCTGTAGTCTTCAGTCTTAATGTACGTAAATAAAATGTATTATTATCTTGTGTTGCAGGGAGTCTGAAGACACGGTTCTGTTGGTTCTGAAAGAGATTTATAAACATTTTCCAGTGGCGTCTTCTCAGTCTTAAATTGTTTCCTGATTGTTATAAACCTGTTGTATTGTACTGACAACCTTTAAGGCCCAGTGAACGGTGAGTCGAGTGAGTAACTACACTGATTATCACCAGTAAACCAATTAACTACCTAAAACAAGTTTGAATATCACGTACATGTTGCCAGGTATTTCAGTATTGTTCCAGTAATCTCAAGGCTGGCTTTGAGAAGCACAACTCCCAAAACTACCCTTTTGATTGTTATGGAAACTTGACACCATTTTAACTTATTGTGACTTTGGTCAGTGGTTTTCTAATTTTGGAAAGTAATTCATTAATATTGTATTCATGGTGTTCACTATTGTATGTATGTTTGTGTTGTTTTTTATTAATATTATTAATAATATTAAATTCCTAATCTAAAATATGTATCTGAAACGTATGTAAAATATATGGAAATAAATATCAGCGCTGTCTCTTTAAGGGAAAATTCTGATCTTATCCACCGGGAAGTTCATTCATTTCCCATTTGTGCGTCGGGAAGAGTGCGCCACACGTTACAAAACATCCCGTTTCCATACAGAGTCATAAGTGCCTCCCGTCCTCCACACAGCCAATGAACAACAGCAGATCCGCCTGCTTCAATGTGGACATGAAGACGTTTAAAACATTTGTTGAGTCTGGATAAAAAGAGCTGGGAATGAATTCAGATCTCCAACTCCTGATGAAACATCAGGAAAATCACTCGAGGTGAGGAAACTTGCTGTTTTTGGATCCGCTTGGACATGAAGCCGGTGATGAACATGTTCATGCCCAAATTTACGCACGGCAAACCAGAATCACTGCGACTGTAAAAACTTTCAGATTTGTGAGTTTGTACATCTATAACTTGCTTTAAGTCTCAGTCTAGTGTTGAAATCATTTAACTTGTTTAGTTTCTTGGTTAGTTACTCTTAAAGGAAATTTACGCCCTGTTTAGGACGCGCGTCTGGTTTTTGTTTGCGCAGTATTTTAGTAGTTGTTCATTTGGGTAAGTTTGGGCGCTTTTGACCGTTATCTCAATATAAACCCTGTATTTGTAGACTGCATTTGCTTTTTTTCACCCCTCGCACCCTCATCGTTTGTAAAACGGTGCGTCAAGTCTGAACTCGTTGGGTTTGATTAAAGCGTTGCGCGCTTTCTGGACGCTTTAAAACTCACGAACGGCTACTTGAAACCAAACTTGGGCTGTTGTGAAGTGATCAAATTCATCTTTAGGAGCTGAAAGTCCTCTGATAAGTAGATTTGGCGCTTTTGAGGGTCCAGACACTTCATGCAGTTTGATGCTGTTAAAGTCAATCTCTCTAAAACTTTCAGGGCCCGTTTATTTGGATGTAATACAGTTATGTTGTCTGTTTTGTGTAAAATATAGTTGAAGAGTCAGATGTGTTTTCTGAATCCATCTGATCTTGCAGGACAAACTCAAGTCACCCTGTCTGATTCCAGCCCAAACTTTGTCCTAACTTCATAACGCAATACTTGTTGCCCAAAAAGAGAGCTGTTGTTTTTACTTGAATGCTGTTTGGTCCCCTCGCCAAAATATAAGAAGCTTTAGAGAGCTGGTAGGAGTTAAACGCCTCAGTGCACAAGTTCCACAATCCCGGCTGACGTTACTGTAAATCCCACATTCCTTTCCTGGTCACATGACTTGCGGAGTGTATGGAAGTGACTGGGAAAGATAAACACCTGCATCATCTATAATGATCAGGGATGTAGCACAGACCTCACCAAAGAGAAAAAAAACTGATGGTTTCATGAGCACATGTGACGACCACATGAGAACTCTTCATTCCTGTAGATACTGTACTTGTGTTTCCACTTGATCCGAGGTCAATTCTCTGGATTCGTACAAAGAGAGACATACACAAGTCTCAGAGCAGCCCACATTTAAAAGTCAGAAACCCTCCCATTTATATAAAACCCTCACTGTTGACTGACTCTTAAAAGATTTCTTTCATGTTTTAAACAACCTCCCAGCTAACAGTTTTAGATTGTGAGAACGTTTCCCAAGTGTTTCCATTAAGTTACAAAAATGTTAAGAATGTTATTTTGAATGTTCTGAGAAGTTTTTTTTTTAACTGTTTTTTTCTTTTACAAATATTGCTTGGTTAAAATGATGCTATTCAAACATTTTTAATTCTGTGATGTTTTTAAAACATTCCACTATGAACTTCAAAATAACATTTTGATATGATGTATAACTTTAAGAAAGTGCTACTAATGTTGGTGCAAAAACATTTTTATACCTTTGAGAGATCTTTTAGAGAACATTACTTAACGTTCTGAGAACATTCCCTGTTAGCTGGGCATGAAAGCTTGACTTAAAGAAACCGGCATTAAAATTCATGTGGAACTTAAATGGCATGTTACGGTTTTGTTAGAAACTATATTTACTTTTTTAAGTGACCAGCTGACTCAAAATGCTCAGCTTTGCATGTAGATTGCATCATCTTGGCTTGGCTTTCTAGTGTTTCCAAGTATCTTGAGGCCAGTCACAGAAGAATGATGTCACACAAAAAGCACTTATTGCTGGCAAATCTGAATTCTTCTCCCATCAGCTGAGCTGAGGGGGAAACATTAGTTGTAAATCAGAAGTGAAGTGATATCTGTCATGTTCAGACACCTGGATCCTGATCTGCAAGGCTTTGAGGACCATGTAATCATTGTGGGAGGAGGATATGGAAACATGTTGAGTCAACAAAGGGAAGTTTCCCAGCCTGAGATTGCTCATGGTTTCATGCCTCTGAAAGAGTCTAGACAAACCCACTGAGACCCGTCTGAACAGAGTTTGTCT
>JAZGTK010016722.1:0-12594 GCA_036877625.1 Ambastaia sidthimunki
TGTGTGTGTGTGTGTGTGTGTGTGTGTAGAGCGTTGTGTTAGCAACACAAAGGTCATGGGTTCAAATCTGAGGGAACACACATATTAATAAAATATATAACTTAAATGTCACAAGTCACTTTGGATAAAAGCTTTTGCCAAATTCATAAATGTAAATTATATATATTATTATTATTATATAAAATTTGTATAAGATTTCATTGCTGTTTTATCTGATGTTTTTCCATTTTTAATATGCATTTCATGTCATAAATAGTTTAAAAGTCAGCCTCACCCAATTAGCTTAATCCTTTAATAATCCTATAAAATACTTTCATATATTTTCAGAACATTTGCATTAATAACTGCCATTTTGACAAATAATTATTTTTATGGTAATAGTGACATTTGTAAGAAGTTTAAAATTCTATTCTAAATATGTAAATTACATTCATTTATATTTTAAATGTTTCTGAATAGGCAATTTGTTTTGCATTCTTTATCCAAATTTTCACATTGCATTTCCCCTGGAATTACCTTTCTTGCCTGTGGTATCTCTTTAGATATTTTAGTTTTTTATTTTCTCTGCCAAAAAAAACATATCACGAAATATAAAAATGTATTAGATGAAGAAAACAATAGAATCTGTGTTGTTTGATTAACTCACTCATGTGTTAAGTATTAATTGTGAACATAAAGGGATTGAATATAGTAGACTAGGCATTAGGCTAAGAGTATTACAAACACATAGTTTTCATATTTAACCCATTTAAGAACTATAGACAAAAAAATCGATTAATATAAACTAACTAACAAATGTAGCTTTCTAAAGTATTGGACTGTTTGTAGTCTGTTACATGCTTGCTAGCTCTCAAAGACACAAAAGCATTCTTTAAAGTTCAAGAAGACCTTTGAAAGAAAACTGGTTTGGTTAAAGAGATGAATACGACTCAAGAGTTGATGTTCATGGCTTTCTTCATCACTTTCGTTGTGTTTGTGACTCCAGGTCATTTTTATTGGCTGGAACCGGAACATGCATTTCATCCCCTGCAGCCGTATGATCTGGGCCGCATTGCTCTCGCTGTCCTGCAGGGCTCCTTCGCTTATGCAGGCTGGAACTTCCTCAACTACGTAACAGAAGAGCTTATAGATCCCTACAGGTACACTGTCATTTATAAAGAAAACATGAGCATGCTGATGTATAATATTTAAATACATTATAGCATGTTTAATATCAAAGAATGACCATGACAGTGTGTGTCTAGATCAATGATATCCAGTCCTGCTTCTGAAGGGCCACCATCCTGCAGAATTTGCCTCCAACCCCAACCAGCTAATCATGATTTTACTAGGCAGACTAGAAACTTCCGGGCAGGTGTGTTGAGGCAAATTGAGGACAGTGGCCCTCCAGAGAGTTTGGACAGCACTGGTCTATATATTACAATCCAGGTTCAACCAATGTTTTATCTCTTCTTTGAACAGGAATCTGCCTCGTGCCATCTTCATCTCAATCCCTCTGGTCACATTTGTCTATCTTTTTGCTAATATCGCATATATCACTGCTATGAGCCCTCAGGAGCTGTTGGCCTCTAACGCTGTTGCCGTGGTGAGTTGTTTTGGTCTTGCATTGCTTGCACTAAGCAGCTTATCGAGTTCTCCATTCATCAGGAAATGAAATGGTCTATTCATCAGAAGATTATGCCTGGACCGACCCATCTGCTCTTATTGTTAATGCTTTCCTCACCTGCGTGTAGTTGTTTGGTTGTTGGCACAGTTTGTGTGTGGCAATTTCTTAACACTCCAACTCTTCATCTTTTAGACGTTTGGTGAGAAGTTGCTTGGGGTGATGTCATGGATCATGCCAATCTCTGTGGCTCTGTCCACCTTTGGGGGAGTTAATGGTTCCCTTTTTACATCCTCTAGGTCAGTTAAATAATGTTAAATGTTATTTTCTTTCTCATTCACTCATTCAATTTTCATACCGTGTTTAGATATCAATAGATTTTATTGTGCCCAGCATTATCACGTATGCATTGATTGTGTCCTGGGTCTCTCTCAGGTTGTTCTTCGCTGGTGCTAGAGAAGGTCACCTTCCCCGTCTGTTGGCAATGATTCACATGAAACGCTGTACTCCCATCCCAGCTTTGCTCTTCACTGTGAGCCCTTCCTTTTTCTAAAGAGTCTCATTAAGTTAAAACTGGAGTTAGGTGGCTTTAAGTCCGTCCATTAAAGTCAGGGTAGGCGATTCTTTTCAGAAACATTTTGGTTATGCTGATTAAAAATCTTTTACCATTTCAATAGCAATCACTAAGTAATGTGTTCTAAATAGCCTATATTTATATCTTCTGTGGAAGGCAAAGGATCATAAAATGTTTGTCCAATCATTGCATTCGGTCCGAATGTAATGAAAGGATGTCCCATTTGCCTGTTAAACTATGTATGCGTTCATGTCTTGAAGGAGTATTGGAATCTTTACAAGTAAAGTGTATTTTTTCACTTGTTCTCTTAATGAAAGCTTGTATTGTAATCTAATGGGTATATCTGTTGATTTTATAGTGTATGTCAACTCTGCTGATGTTGTGCACTACTGACATATACACCCTTATCAACTATGTCGGCTTCATCAACTACTTGTTTTATGGGGTCACTGTTGCTGGGCAGATTGTCCTTCGAATAAAAGAGCCAGACCTGCATCGTCCAATAAAGGTGAGACTGAATTCTAATGGCTCTAGTGGTTATTTTGTAGTTTTGACCTTTTTTACATTTATTCATTTGGCAGACGCTTTTATCCAAAGTGACTTACAGTGAATTCAAGGTTTACATTTTTATCAGTGCTTGTGTTCCCTGGGATCGAACCCACAACCTTTGCACTGCTAACGCAATGCTCTACCAGTTGAGCAACATGAATACAGGAATTTTTTAGGCTTAAACCCCAGAAGCTTCAATTAAAATGTCTGAATTGTTGTGGATAATGATGTATAATTATAGATGTTTTTCTTCTTTATTTTGACTCCTTGACTGAACGTTCATCTCCACAGGTGAGCTTGGCATGGCCAGTAATCTACCTGATTTTCTGGGCATTACTGCTGATCTTCTCTCTGTACTCTGAACCTGTGGTCTGCTGTATTGGCCTGGCCATCATGCTGTCAGGTGTTCCTGTATATTTTGTTGGGGTGTATTGGGAAAACAAGCCAAAGTGCTTCGGGAATTTCATTGGTATGTTAATATTTTACATATCTGACAAGTTTAGTTACACTCAAGGTTACATGTAGACTTAACAGATTGGTTAAATGAAGTCTGCTGTGCAGTGGGAACTAAAGGCACTCTGCTTTTGTTTGTCCATGCAGATAAAGTGACACACCTGGGGCAGAAGTTGTGCATGGTGGTCTATCCTGAGGAGGATGAGGGCAAAAAAGATGAAGATGCTGGATAAAAAAATCTGGACTGACCAGGAATTATTATACTGCCTCATCTATGCATATTGATCCATCTGCAGAACTCAAGCAACGTGGTTTTGCAGAGCTGTGATACATTTACGCACACGGCACAAAAACGTATTTAATAATATTATAAAACACTGTTCTATGGGCAATACTGTCCTTAATACACCTACTTGGTACAATACTGCCACCTATTGGTAATATTATTGTACGTAGTGTAAATATTGTTTTACCACAGTAATTTTGTACTGTGTAATTTTGTTTTGTGTTGTGTTCCCTTGTTTCTTAATATTGTAACGTTGTAATTCATTATGAATTGGTTGAATGCTTGTGATGAAGATTTGTTAAAGAATCTGGTGTTAAATTATCTCCACATTTAAAACGTCTCGAAAACAAATTTTGACCCACAACAACACAAAAATGAGGTTGAAAAACAACAACAAGAATACCACACAGAAATCTGAAATAAATGAAAGAAACCAAAAACATCTGTCTCACCTGTGTGTTGTTCACCAGCATGCAAAATATCTGTAATTTAGGAGTCAAGGGGAACAATTGCCTGTTATTTTCTATAACTGCTGCCCACACCCTCCATTCATGTGACCTGTAAGGACAAATAAAGCTTTGACTTCTGTTACACTGGTTTGCCTTGTTAAAAGTATGTCAACAGTAGGTAACTAGCAACACTAGTTGACATGAGCGGTTAACTGACTGATTCAGCACACAAGTACTTTTCTGGGTTAAAGTAATTAATAAAAGGCAATTATTTAACTAAAGCAAAGTTCATCTTTAAAATCAACCAATGAGGATGCAAGAACTATCAGAAATGTGACATAATAAAAAATACAGTCACACTCACATAAGTTCAGTGTATCCCATTATATATTATAAAATAAGACGGGATTATACAAACCCACAGCGATTAATAAACAACAGGCCTTATGTGAATACAGTCCATTGTCAGGAGAAATAATGAGATCATTTTCAATTCATACCAAAGACAAAGTTTTAAGCTCATGAACAAAAACAGTCAAATTCATGTCATGATTTTAAAATGTTGCTTTTGGAAAATGCACAAAATGCTACTAAATAACACACGGGTCCTTTAAATCCACATTGCACACAAAATATTTCCAGAGCAGCTGGACGGGGAATGAATGGCGCACCCGGATGGCGGAAGTTGCGCTGTACTATGAGGCTTATGCGCGCTATTGTAAATGCTGTCGCGGCGTAAACTTATTGGTACAACACAACACATTATCTGTCGGACAGCGGACACATCGTGAGGTTAAACGACAGAGAAACGACGCATGAATTAATAGCCAAACGCACAGCCGTCGGCGAGTTGAATTACTGCGCCGCTGAAGGTAAGACGAGGAGCTCGGATGCTTGAAGCCGTGAGAAGCGCAGCTTGTCTCCGGAGAAACTTGACGTTTGCCACCCAAAAAAGTGTTTTCTGTAATGCTGACAGTTAAATGTCCTGACATGCCCAGTGCAACAGAGGAAACGTTTGCGACTTTTGTAGCAAGCCATTGCAATGACACGCACAAATCGATCGCTGTTGTGATCGAGGCTGTTTTACATCAACAATTCTTGATTTTCGACATTTTGTTTCATTAAAATTGAATGTGCACGCGCAAAACCATCGTGTTTGCACGGCGATGGTTCGAGGAAACCGACTGCATGATAAACACGGGCTCCACTGTGAATAATTTATGACGAATGAAGTATTAAATGGTAAAGCGATCATTTGACGCAATGTGTGTTAGCGTCTACATTGGATTTTACGTCCCAGAGGGAAAATGAATGGGAGACAGGAATGCTGGCAGCATGGGAAGTTTCCAAGCGAAAGCAGGTGTATCTTCCCACCTTCCTCACTGAGGAAGCAGAAGTGACAGGCGGAGGCCCCAGTGCTATTAATGTTTATGCCCATGACACTTTTAACAATACATTTACCTGCTATTCAGTGAAATACAAACTTGAGCTGTGCTTTATCATACAGTGAAATATAGTGACCAGGGGTCGTGACTGTATAAATGTGATTTATCAGATACCAATAAACTACCAATGTAAAGTCCTTGTTTTGGTGTGTGCCTCTTTTAAACTCTTATGACATGGGTCTCCTCCATCTTTCTTCCCAGATACAGTCATGACTCCATCAGTGCGTTTGCAGGAAATGATTCGGGTTATCCGAAGTGCCCGGACCCAAGGCGAGGAAAGGGGCATCATCCAGAGGGAATGTGCGGATATCCGGGCACAGTTCCGGCAGGGTGATAACGGGGAGCGCTCACACAGCCTGGCAAAACTACTGTATGTGCACATGCTGGGATACCCGGCTCACTTTGGCCAGGTAACTGACCGCATGTGTGTTTGGTGTGTTTTGGGAATCCATCCCCATCCATCTTACTACCTAATTTATAACTTTGCAAACATATTGATCTCATAAGCAATTCCTGTACATTGGTCCCGTATGTTTTTCATATGTTTTCCGTATGTCATTGGTTCCTGCAGATGGAGTGTGTCCGTCTGATCGCCAGCCCCCGGTACAGCGAGAAGCGGATTGGTTACCTGGGAGCCATGATGCTCTTGGATGAGAAACAGGATGCTAGTCTACTGATCACCAACTCAATCAAAAAGTAAATACTATACAGACATATTTTACTTGAAACACTTCATTAAATTTTATATATATTTATTAATATATTGGATGTGATCTGCATTGTTACTTATTTTGACCCAAAAACACTTGTTTCACACTCCCAAATAAACGAATCTTTCTAAATGTAATAATTATTCTGTTTCAACTCTAAGCCATTACCAAAATGTAATAACGTAAATATAGACTGAGACTTGCCATTATTTTAGTGCGTGTAACTCAAAATATGTTTCTGTATCTCAAGTGACTCAAACTGCAATTATTTGCTGATATAAGATAACGGGTCAGAATTGTTCTGACTGGCCTTTCGTTTCTGTTGTAGTGACCTTTCTCACAGCAGTCAGTACGTTCAGTCTCTGGCTCTGTGCACTCTGGGCTGTATGGGCTCGGCTGAGATGTGTCGAGATCTGGCACCCGAGATCGAACGTCTTCTCAGGGCCTCCAGTTCTTATATCAAGAAAAAGGTCAGCTCACAATAAGCCGCTTTATTTATGTGTTCTAAATCAAGACATATCAGCTTCAAAACTTCAAATGTATCTGTCCTGCTGAATCCTTTATTATCATGCGTGTGAATAATGATGGTGGTGTTTGTTGTTCAGGCCACTCTGTGTGCTGTTCACATCATAAGAAAAGTGCCAGAGCTTGGAGAACTGTTCACATCTTCAGCGAGGTCTCTGTTGTCAGAGAAGAACCACGGTTAGTCCCTTTAACGTGTTTTATTTAGTTCTCATTTATAGATATTGGTGATGATAGTTGTTTTGTATCTGTGACTGTGTGTAAAAGGCCTGTTTGTGTTCACAGGGGTTTTGCATGGTGCTGTGGTTCTAATAACTGAATTGTGTGAAAGGAATCCTGATACTCTTGAGCAGTTCCGCAAGGTAATATTTCCCGTCTCCTTCCCCCGATTCCTAATGTTTATAATAATGATCATAAATTGAGCTGAAAGGTCCAATTTCCTGGGAAATATAAGTTCAGCTTCATTTGACTTCAACACACGTAAAGACAAGTACGCAAAGTAACCTGCAATTGCATGTTTCAAACAGAGATGGCAGTAGAGAGGCAAAAGTTACCCCAAAACCTTCACAATACTTCAACTACTGACATTTCTTGAGAATATTCATATGTTTGTGTTTTTGTTGTTAGACTGTTCCTGAGCTGGTTCAGATTATGAAAAGTCTTGTGACGTCCAGCTATTCTCCAGAGCACAACATCGCTGGTATCAGTGACCCGTTCCTGCAGGTGCGTCAGCTACAGCGAAGCTCGGTGTCACTTCCTGTTTGGCTGCAACTTGCAACCAATACAATTCAATAAACGTTTGTTAGATTTTCTGGATGTTACACATACTCTCACATGATCAATTAAGTATAAAAGTTTCTGTAAATTATGCAAAAATTATTATTTTTTTTAACTTTTTTTGCCCTCAGGTGCGTATTCTTCGGTTGCTAAGGATTCTGGGTCATCATAATGACAATGCCAGTGAGGCCATGAATGATCTGCTGGCGCAGGTATTCCAGAACAAACACACGATTACAGTGTTTGCATTCCACTGCTTGTCTATTGTGTAGCTTCTCAGTTCTGCTTTTTCCCAGCTAACAGTTTCAGGTTGTAAGAATGTTTCCGTAATGTTTCCATTAAGTAACATCATTTTGAAAGGTTCAAAATGTCAAGTTTTTGAGATGTTGGATAGTAGCTTATTGTGTTGTGTTGTTATTGTGTTGTGTTGTTATTGTGTTGTGTTGCATTGTAACGTTACTGCTTAGTAAGAACATTATTCAATCATTTTTTAATTCTATAACATTTTTAAAACGTTCCGCTAACTAAGTATAACGTTTTATATATGATATATAACGTTACAAGCATATTTCTAACGTCACTGCCAAAATGTTGTGATAACATTAAGAGAACATTAGCCAGTGTTCTGAGAATGTTATCTGGATTGGCTGTTTCTGTGTATTGTGTGTAATTAGATGTGAGTGTGTGAGAAGTGATTCTGTTGTGGTTTGGTTTTGATGACAGGTGGCCACAAACACAGACAGCAGTAAGACTGCCGGTAATGCTGTGCTGTATGAAACCGTTCTAACTATACTGGACATCAAATCAGAAAGTGGCCTGAGGGTTAGTTTTAATTTCTGTATCATGTTGAGTGAGGGAGTTTGATCTCAGAAATTAATAAGTTGTTAATATAGTTTTTTTTTATATGTTCTCATAATTGATTACATTTATGTCTTTAAGGTGCTCGCTGTGAACATTCTGGGGAGATTTCTTCTTAATAATGACAGGAATATTCGGTATGCATCTTTATTTGAATACTTCTATATTTAATTTAAAGCAAATTTAAACGCTTTTTTGTAACCACAATAATATGCTGATTATTTGGTACTGTTACCAGCAAAGCGTGACCTGATGTCACACTTGATTTCTTAAGGTGATGGAGCCGACCAATCAGAATCAGTTATGCAGAGACAGTCAGGGTTAGCCAGTTTTTCTGGTTGTTGTAGTTTATTTCCAGCTCCCTCTGAAATACTCGTACTGAGATAATGGTCATCATATCTAACAGCAGATCTATTTTACAACAAGAATAAACAAAGCATCTACATAAAGCAGCTGTAGAAAATATTTGTAAAAGTGTTATTTAACAAGAAATTACATTCAGTCTTTTTGCATATGCGTTACAGTTATATATCAATGACATCACTGCAGAAGATCGTGCAGACGGACCACAATGCAGTTCAGCGCCACAGGGGCACCATTGTGGACTGCCTAAAAGATCAAGACACATCAGTGAAACGGTAGCCAGAAATGATTAAACAAATTCTAAAAACATGGAAGCAAACAAAGGGATGCAGTTGTAGTTTCATTCCTCTCTCTGTCTTCTGCAGTCGGGCTTTAGAACTGTCACTTGCTCTGGTGTCAGCTGCCAACATTCGCTCTATGATGAAGGAGCTCCTTATTTTTCTTTCAATCTGTCCCCCAGAGCTTCGATCTCAAACCGCCTCTGGCATCTTCAACGCTGCAGAAAGGTATCAGCCGTCCGTTTTACTTTCACTTTCATTATTAAATGTTCACTGTATGTGGCTTGACAGTCATTTGTAAGTGCGTCTCTTTTATATGCCGAGCACAGACTACAAGACTAAATTGTCACTCTATTTACATTTAAAGACTTTTTATACTGCTTGTATTGTTGGTGAACACTTTATACAAATCAATTATACTGGCTGTTGCTCAGTGCTGCGCTCTCGCTAGTCTGAACTGTCAGTCAGTTACTTTCAAACCAGTTTGAAATCTCTCATAGAATCTGCAACTATAGCCTTACCCAGCTAACGGGGAACGTTCATAGATCTTTTCTTAATATAGATTGTATATATCAAAACAATATTCTTAACAATATTCTTAGCTATTAGAATGTTTTTAAAAAACATGGCAGAATTCAAATAACTTTCCAAAATTTTCCAAAAATGGAAATTCCTCCATCATTTACTCACCCTCATGTCACCTTTGACACCTTTTGGCTTTGGAGAAGCACAACACAGATATTTTGAAGTACGTGGTAACCAAGCAACAGTGACACCCATCAGGTTTGTATAAACACAAAACCACTGAGACATTTCTCAAAATAACTTCTTTCATGTTACATAGAAGAAAAAATCATACAGGTTTGGAATGACATGAGGTTTGACATGAAATGACATGAAAGTTTTCATTTTTGAAATTTTGAACTATTTCTTTCAGCATTATCTCTACAGTATACATTGTTTCTGTGTATATGTGGAAAGTCACAGGCTGTGAATGACACTTTGTCTCTGTGTTTCGGGCAGGTATGCCCCCTCTAAGCGCTGGCACATTGATACCATCCTACATGTGCTCACCACGGTAAATAGCCACTGCTACAGTAACCAAACCGGTTACATACCTCCACCAACTAGTTTGGCAGTTTATCAGCCCGGTCACAAATAAATAATGTTGTTTAATAATTAAACATCTTGGTGTTGTGTTTGTTATAGTGCAGAGATGGGAACCTTGTTCCTTGAGGGCCAGTGTCAGACTTTAGCTCGAACCCTGACAAAACTGCTGCCTGTAGCCTTCTAGTTATTCTGATTAGCAGGTTCAGGTGTGTTTGGTTAGGGTTGGAGCTAAACTTGCAGGACACTGGCTCTCCAGGAACAAGGTCCCTCATCCCTGTTGTAGTGGCTTGTTGGCCATGTGAAGTTTTAATTGTAATACCCACTCTCTCAGGCAGGAGGCGACGTAAGAGACGAGACTGTGCCCAACCTAATCCAGCTCATCATGACTGCCTCCGAGCTGCACTGTTACACTGTTCACAAGCTCTATAGAGCCCTGCTGAAAGATATTTCACAAGTAAGAATACGTTTCTCTGTTTACACGTGTCTAAAAAGTATTACACACATGTAGGGCTAATAGACATAGGATGTTTTGTGAAAATGCATCTTATGTGAGTTCACTGTGTGCAGTGTTGATATCGTTTGAAGATTTTTGTTTATATCTGCTGTTTGTAAGCGCTTGTGTGTAATACAGTGTGTTTGTATGTAGCAATCCCTGGTTCAGGTGGCCTGCTGGTGTATAGGAGAGTATGGAGATCTTCTGCTTAAAGGAGAGTGTGAGGAGATTGAGCCAGTGCAGGTAAAGAGAAATAAACAGCTGCTAATGCTAGTAATGAATGGTGATCACTGAGGTTAACTAGTTCATCTATATGTCCTTACACCATCCCAGCTCACAGTTGTAAGAATGTTTCCCTAACGTCTCAGTTAAGTAACATAAACATTAATGTTATTCACTTTTTTTAAATTCTGCATCGTTTTTAAAGCGTTCCACTAACTACTTAAGAATAACGTTTTTGATATATGTGATAGTTGAACTTTTTTAAGGTTCTATAATGTTAGTGCAAGAACATTTTTGATAACTTTGAGAGAACTTTCAGAGAACATTAGCCAATGTTTTGAGAACATTCCCTGTTAGCTGGGATGATATATTGAAGTAACATGATATTATTATCTGATACTGTCTCTGTATCGTGATGTAGTACTTTATTTGGTAAGAGATGACTAAATTGAGTTTTCATGGATCTATTCTGTTGCTAGGTTACAGAGGATGACGCCCTGGATGCCTTGGAAACGGTTCTACAGTCTCACATGTCGTCACCAGCAACCAGAGGCTTCGCACTCACTGCTACCATGAAGCTGAGCACTCGCATCACAGACAATGTCGAGTGAGAACTTCCTTTATATTTAAATTTACAAAAATGCATTACTGTTATGCACTGATGAGGCAAAATTTCACTGCACACACACACACATACATTTTCTCTGTATTGTATGTAGATTTTCTGTTTATTTGTTTGCTTGTTTGTTTTTTCATTTATTATATTAAAACTTCATCACTTGACTGTAATGTTTCTCATGATCTTAAAACTTATTGGACCTAAAGGCCTATTCTCAAGTTTATAAAAGACATAAAATAGACAAAAATATAGTTGTCAAACATTTTTTATTACAGAACAATTTTTGACAAGAATGTTTTTAAAATGGATGAAAAAAGAAGAAAAAGCAGCCAATAGGAGCCCAGTATTGATGGTAACAGTACTGTGTAAAAAAAAAAACTTGGGGTTATTCAAGAAGTTGGGTAATAACATGCCAAAAGAACAGTTTTGCAAATTATAGGCAAAGGGTAACCATTTCAAAGATGCTAAAATATATTTTTTTTTTTTTTTTGACGTAACGTAATTCCCATAGTTACATTTGTGAATTTCCTACTTTAGAAGAGTTAACATACATCATAATCATTTTATTTTTATCTCTGTCAGTCGAATCAGAAGTATCGTCAGCATCTACGGCAGCTGTATCGACCTGGAACTTCAACAAAGGGCTGTGGAGTACAACGCACTCTTTAAGAAATATGACCACATGAGGTATCCCAGAATATTTGTTGCATTTTTTACATTTAAACCCCTGAAATAATGCATGTCGCATCAATTGTAAGTTTGTCTTTATTAGAGCTGCAGTGTTGGAGAGAATGCCAGTGATGGATAAAAACTCACCCGGCAACACCAACGGAGACGCTTCAGGAGAGCTTGTTAAAGAATCGGATCCATCCAAACTCAAACCAGTGGAGGCAGGAATTCCAATAGAATCCACAAGCCAGGTAATTATAGGACACGGCATTCAGAGAATAAACTAGGTATCAAAGGTTTCTAATGCAGTATCAAAGAGAAATGCGATATGTATAAACTTGCTAAATAATGCAATGAGCAATATTTAGTATTAAAAAGCTTTAATTTTGTAAAAGCCATTTCAATTATATTTAAATATTTTTAAAAACTAAATAACCAAGTAAATGTTTCACATTATAAAAAGCATAAAAACAAAATAAATATTCCAACTAAAAGATGCATGCCAGTTTTTCTGCTATTACCTAAAACTGTGACTATATGCAACTTTTTAACGTTCTTATTTTTAAAGTTCTTAATCTTGCAGCCCTACAGTAAACTAAAAAGTTAATAAATAG
>JAZGTK010016723.1:0-12593 GCA_036877625.1 Ambastaia sidthimunki
CACCCTCGATTCCTCCATCCTCGGTCCCTAAGCGGTCATCTGGAGTGTTTTTTCCTGCGCCTCCTTCTCCAGGCCTATTAGAAATGAATGACAGTCATTTAGGCTCTCCTCCTCCACCTCCTCCTCTGCCTGTTTTTTTCTCATCTAACCACCCGTCCTCAGCACCCCCTCCACCACCTCCAAAAGTACCACCCGTGCCCTCCCCAACATACAGGCCCAGCGTACCACCTTTGCCTCCTTCTTACCCTTGTACCGCCCCCAGCAGACGTCCCCCTGCAGTGCCACGGAGTGCAGGTAAGTGTCAGCGTTTTGGGGTCCTAAAACACAAAACACTTAAGTGCATGTTTTTCATAATTTTAGTTGTTTTTGTGAATCCATGTGAACACGGATCGTTTTGACAACGTTGTAGTATGTATGTGTAAATACAAAGAAAAAACTACTTATCTGATGACCATAAAAACTGATATTTATATCAGTATATAATGATAGCATATAAGCATATAATCGTCAGTTAAACATTTTAAAGCACATTTTCTTATTCAAAGAGAGTTAATGCAACCTTAAAGGGACAGTTCATCCAAAATGCTAATTCTGTCCATATTTGTTTACCCTCGTGTTTCAAACCTGTATTATTTGTTCTGTGAAACACAAAAGATGTTGGATGGCCTCGGTCACCATTCATTTTGATTGTTTGGGAAAAAAACATTCATGTTCCACAGAAGTCATACAGGTTTGAAACACTATGAGGGTGAGTAAATAAAGATTTTTTGATGAACTAATATATCAGTCGTGTTGGTGAACTGGGTGAACTTGTATTGTGAGTTATTAAGAATTTTTGGCTGACAGGTGCTCCACGATTAGCTCCACCTCCTGCTCCACCCGCTCGTTCTCCTACCACTGAGCTTTCCAGCAGGATCCCGCCCCCTCCTCCACTTCCACTCTTAGCCCCGCCCATCTCAGTGCGGAATGGACACCTGCATAGTTTAGGTGAGCAAAGAAACAACAGCACTAAATGTGATTGTAGTTGTAAATCTATATCAACAATTGATGTAATCATATATTCAGGAGGGGAACAAAAGTAATGTTTTAAAGGTAGGGTGGGCAATTTCGGAGAGTGTAGCTATGACAACCTAGCTTTAAAAGCATAAACCTTTGTATGTATTTGTGTGGGGGGATTCTTTGTATGTTTGTCCATTTGTACAAAACTGAACATTTTAAATCACTTCTGTTTCATCAAATTTACAGAAGTATGTTTGTCCACTTTTCAGATGACTTTGAATCAAAGTTTCATTTCCATCCCATCGAGGACTTTCCCCCTCCTGAAGAGTTCAGGCCACTTCCACGCATCTACCCCAGCAAGGAGAACAGAGGTACAACAAACTCTTTGTGTGTGAAAGTGTGTGTGTGGAAAGGTGAAGTCTCTGTTCAGTGACAATACTCACAGTGTTGCCTCTGTTCATGTAGACATGCCTGAGTCACATGATCAGTCACACAAATTCACGTATACGGGTCTCTGCTACAATGCAAACAGGCTCAAGCTGAAATACACACACACACACAAACTGTATTTACAATGTTTTCTTATTTGAGATAAACAGATCTGAACCAAAAGCTTTTCAATGCAGTTATCATAGTCTCCCTGATAACGTTACAAAAATGCTTCCTGTTTTGTTTTCACAGTCAACCCGCAACCTCCTGCCATAAGGACTCATTTAAGATAAAATGTGACAATACCATGTTTGGTGCTTCAACTTACCACTTCAGAATCATCATCCCATCAGTGAGGAACAGCAGCCAAAGGTTCGATCAACTCCTCAAGACCTCAGGACCAGATCAAAACCTGTGAAAATCCTTTTGTTTGGTGTACAAGTTTTACAACGTTTACCACTTCACAAATACCCTTCACATTTCAAACATGATTGTTTTAAACCTTTCAAGTCACTGATTCAGATTAAAAGAACATCTTTTAATCTCATCTCCCTTTTTAAATAATGATTTCAAGTTTTATAATATCTAACATTTTCATTAATGAATGCTATTATTAATGATTTTGATTATTGTAGCTGACAAAACATTGTTTAGCTTTTAATGTGAAACAAGCAAAAAGGCAAATTAATGAATCACTAATAACAATGAAAGTTTAGAATTATTAAAGATGGCTTAAAATGATTTAAATGATCTGTGTTCATACAGATTTAAAAAGTCCCGTCATATGTATGTCTGTTTTGTTAAAGGGAAGTCAAGGCAAGTAAAATCTAAATCTATGTACAGTGAAAACTAAACTAACAAACAGAAATTATCTGTCTTCTTTTTTTTTACTTTACTGGAGACCCTCTTTACTAATTTTTCACCCAATTCCTCAAACCAAACCTTTTAAAGCACCAAATCAAAACATAACATTCAGTGTGTGTCTTGTGTTTACTAATACTGTATATTTGTATACTGTCTTTGACATTTGTGCCAGTTTGAGATGCTGTATCTTATTAAGTACATATTCATGTACACAAAGGAAGAGACACTGGGAAACAGTGCCACCTACTGGAAGTCACGTGCTTGCAATTTATTGCTATGACTGAATAAATCATCTAACCAACGTAAACATTGTAAGATTGTAACATTGTGTGATTGTAACATTGTGTGACATTGTAACATTGTGTGAAAAATTAACTAACAAATTATTAGGTTTCATTTCATACATATTTGACACCGTTCAATAAATAGAAAACAAACAAATAATACAATAATTACTTATTCTTTACAAGGCATGAACCAGTAAAATTCTCTTTAGTCTTTTGTTCCTTAGGAAAAATAACATAATACATACATAATGAAACATGCACAGACCAACTCATGCATTTATAATGTCAAATAAATTTAAACATATTTTACATTCACTCAAATCATGCCTTTTCATGATCTCCATAATGCAGTTCACCTGAAACATTCACCCACCAGCTGCCATTAAATCATTCTAGCATCAAAGCACAGACACTGTAAATACTGTAGTGCAGGACCTGCTGAGTAACAGCTACCTCATACTGAGTGTGTGTGTGTGTGTGTGTGTGTGAGGAGACAGAGACAGGAAGAAACAGAGCCAAACCCTCTCAGATCATTTGCTAAATTCCGTTGATCTCAGCTGTGTACTGTGAGATCCAAGAGTCAGAAAGACTTTTTGTTTTAATGGATGATTTAAAACAGTTCGAAACGTGCATGACTTTCATTCTTCTGAGTCCAAGCTGAAGTTTGAATTAAAGGAACAGTTCACCCCAAAATAAAGATTCTTTCGTTTACATACCAGTATGTTATTCCAAACCTGTGTAACTGTTTTGCTTCTGAGGAACACAAAAAAGATATTCTGAAGTGTGGTGGTAACATTGGCATTTCTCAAAAAAATATCTTCTTTTTTGTTCATGTAGGTTTGGAATGACTTGAGTAAATGAAAAAAAAAATTTTGGGGGGTGAACTGTTCCTTTAAACCTAAACTTTAATGCTGATCGTTTGATTTGCAATGGAAAAAAAATCTATTAAATCAGCAAAATGTTCAATAGCAGCGTTTGCACCAGTTGTCCGGGACTTTTGGACACCACCGTATGTCTGTCCACGTGACTGTGTAAATATTTGTGGGTCTCAGGTTCGATATTTACATCCAGAGGAGTCGATGAAACAGGAGTCAGTGCACCTGAGCTGCCCAAAGGTGCTACACATAAAAAAAGATGGAGAAACCTCTTATACATACAGTATAAATACATTAGTTTACATATGTAACGTAATGTTGGAGTGGGTCTGTGTACCCTGGCAGATATGATTTGCAGGTCTGGAAGCCAAAGTCCTTCCCGTCACACTCCTCCACACCTTCATTACGATATCCATCACCACAGAACGCCTTCTTACAGCCTACACACAAAGATGACAAAAAAAGAAAGATAAAAACAGAAAGAGGCAGTGGTGAAAAAACAAAAGTGACAGACAGTAGTGAGAGTAAGAGAGGAGTAACAGTTAACGCTTAATAAAGAATGTTCAGCATTGTAATGATTAAAACTCACTATAAGAAAATGTGAATGGTGCTAGTCTGTGCTGTGGGTGGTTGCCAGGGTGTTGCTATGTTGTGGATTTCCAGTAAAACACATTTATTTCATAACATTCTAAACAAGATACATTTACATGAGAGCCAAAACACTTTATGAGAAGTACAATATGTAATTGTTATAGAATATATAAACTTAATTCAATATATATTCTCTAAAAACAAGTTTTAATATCATAATTTTGCCTCTCAAGTACCTCTCAAGAAAGTTTTGATATTATTATTGGAAAACAAGGCATATATAGTGATTTCCAGTGGATCAGTGATTCTTGCCTACCAACTTGATTTATGTTTATTTATATGATTTGTATTGTTAGTTATGTTTCTGAGATCATGTGACTCACCTACACAATCGTCCGTAACAACCTTGTTTCCATCGTCGCATTCCTCCCCGTTGGCTTCCTGCACCTCTCCATCCCCACAGACTCCATTTCCCATCATCCTCTCTGTCGCCTGGAGGGGCATCAGCTACAACACAGACCACAGTTCCTGTTCTCATAATGCTAGTGAAGGAGGCAGCATGTTTCATTGCAGTGTTTTTAAATGATCGTGTACCTGTATGGGCTCCCATCCATTTTCATCTTTAAAGTAAAGAGATCTCTGGTCCTTCCTGAAGGCCAGCGCATTGTCTGTGTGAAGACCTTTCAGCTCTTCCTCACTGCTCACAACAAATATCTGAGCGAGAAAATTTCAAGATGTTTTTTGGTTTCCATTAGAAACAAACTAAATTTGATCTTACAGTAAAATGTGTCAAGCTTGAAAAGCTTGTGTGTGTGTTTGTGAACACATGGTGTGAGTGATGCTAATGACACCCCTTAGCTTTAATATAAAAGCTATTAAATTAACAGTAAACCTTCACCATAGTATAAAAAACAACTGTGTTTGGCTTACCGCTGGAACTTTGTCAAATTTGCCACGGTGTTGTAATGGCGCACTCTGTGAACTACAGTCACAGTAACCGGGAGGACCTGGCAACCCCTTCTCACCCTTTTCTCCAACAACAAACACTCCTGTACATAACAACCAGACACAAATACAAACAAACAGAAGCTAACAGTCAAGATTTCATGATGATTAAACTGGCAGAGCAATGCGTTTATTTACTTCCCTGCTGAAAATACCAGCAAACTGTTCTAGTTTGCTTTATGCTAAGTACTGCTAGTCTATGTGTAGCTGATAGACAACCGGCAAAACACAAATGTGTGTCATCTTGCCTGACGCAGGAACTCCAGGAGGTCCAGGGTGGCCCCTGGGTCCCGGTGGACCACTGGGTCCTATTGGGCCCAATGAACCTTTCTCACCTTCAGGCCCCTACATCAAAACACATAAATAATTCATGTATACTCAGAAACAAAACTGTACAAACAAACACAAACACGCTAACTGCTGACATATCAAAGCTTACATGTGAGTGTTATCTTTCATCTTATAAAGTTCTTACATCATTTCAGTCACAGGTGCTGAAATGGCACTGAAGTCAGAACCCTGTTTTGCAAATCTAAAGAACTTGTACGTGTCATAGCTTTGGTCTGATTGATGGTAGGAATGTATGCCGGGTTACGCCTACAGTTACAGTCACCTGGTATTTCCCGGCAGTTTGTAATAACATTCCCAGGAAGTTCCTATTTGCAGAGCTTAGAAACCTGAGAGGCAGAGCTGGACCCGACATCACAGACCCTGCTGTCCACATCCCACTACCAACACGGTGAGATCTTCAGGTCCTCTGATTACTTACAAATGCACACCAGTGTCAAAACAACACACACACACACACTCTCACAGCCACAGACTGAGGCAGACTGGTTTACAGCAGGCGTATGTGTGTTTTAAATACACCTAAATCTTCTGCTAGTAATCCCCTCTCTTATCATCACTCAGATTCCATGTGAGTGTATGCATGTAGAATTTTGTGCCGTGTGTCTTCTCACCTGTTTACCCCTCTTGCCTGGTCGCCCCGTAGGGCCGCGTTTCCCTGTAACGCCAACCTCACCCTTGGGTCCCATTTCACCCTGGGGAGTGATGAGGAAGGGAGGGGGAGAGAGAGAGAGAGAGAGAGAGGCAGCCTGTCATATCAGTGACAACCAAAACATATTAGTGTTACATGTCTGGGATTGATTTTAATGGTTAAAATGTCACACCTTCTGTCCCAGCATCCCAGGAAGTCCATTGGCTCCCTAACAAGAGAAGTGCCAGACAAGCCAATCAAATTCACCCTATAATTCTGTCTGAGTTTAGATCTCAATTTAAATATGACCTGATATCTTTATTTTAGATGTTTAACATCTGATGTCATTACTGACCTTGTCTCCTTTCAGACCTGCAGGTCCATAGTCACCTCGTGCCCCCTGAAACCACAAGTATCTAAATGAATTACATAACACTTATATAAACTTCAGTCCCGTGCTCTTAAACTTACAAACAACAAGAAACATTCAGGCTGAGTTTGACAGGCTTACCTTCTCACCCTTGTTTCCTGCCAAACCCTAGGAGAACAAAAAAGACAACTAGCAATTACCTTTTCTCATTACGTTTGTAATGAAGTTATTCCCAAATTATTCCCAATTTCCACAGTTACTTGGTGAATGTGATTTCACCAAGTAGGACATGGATCATCCAATAGGGCATCCTGGATCAACATCACTGTTAGTCGTACAACAATCTTTCTATCAACCAATCGGACTGTAGGACTTGGTTTCAGGTCAACTAGGTTTAGGCCTACTTGTTAGGGGCTAGATAATATTCTAAACAAGCTATTCCCTCTGATTTTAGGGTAAGTTATGGTTAGGGTTTGCATTATGGGTACGGTTTAGGTTAGCACTGTTTAACAGAAAAAATTTGTTGATCCAAAAGGTCATTTTACTTGGCAAAATCCCTTTGACACCAGTTACACCTGGGGAATCTAAGAATGTGACTCACTTTAGGTCCGGCTGGTCCCCTCATACCCGGCATTCCCATGAGCCCCGGGTCTCCTTTCTCTCCCTGCCAATGAGGTCACATACAAGTCAGAAGGAGACTGTGTTCTAATAAGTTATTCTTAGATCCATCTGAGACCATCCCTCCCTGATGGCAGAAGCAACATTCAACAGTGACATTTAAGTCTGATCACAGCCTTGGCAGTTCTTTTGATAAGGTCATTTACCGTAACACTGAAGACTAGACATGTCGGCAGTGATAACAGATGCCAGCAGGGTTGTGACGGTATCAGATTTTCACTACATGATTATCTTGGCAAAAAGAATTTACCGTAACAGTAATATTGTGGTATCTTTTGAAATTAAAAAACAATACTATCAGTTCATCTTTAATTTTGTTTATTTTGTGTTTTCTTTTTTTGGACATAGAATCACTTAAAATACGAGTGTTGGGAGGCAGAGAGAGTGTTTGTCATCATTGTGGCTCATTGGGCAAAATGTTAAAATGGGTGCAATAGCACCACCTACTGTGTTGGAGTTTCAACCAGATACTGGTGCTGATATTATTCACAATATTATTATATGTGTAGTATCAATAATCATGGTTACTAATATTACGGTAATTGTCAACACCGGTATTTTGAGACACTAACAGATGCCAATAATGTGGCTGGATAACATTGGTCAGAAGGAGTGCGGTAACAAAACCCACCCACCTTAGGTCCCTCCGGACCAGGCAACCCAGCAGCACCTGGTTTCCCGGGCAGACCTGGACGCCCGGTACGACCCTACAAGGCAAATGAAAAAAAAACGTTTGTGTGATAAATTGCTTTTGTATGCCAACAGAAACCACAACCCAGTGAGATCTGGCAGTATAGCAGAAGTGTTAAGCACACAGAGCAGTTTTTAATCAAAGATAAATCACCCACTCAGCATCCCTGATTCTCTGCAGCCCTCTACACTCCTTTACAACATCAGCCCATAAAATCTAGCTCCTTATTTTGAGTGCTTTCCAGTTTCTTCACTCACAATTTATTCTTTCTCTGTTTTGGCAGGCGGTATTTATTTAAATGAGCTCGTAATGCAATCAAGCTGTGCATTTATGTTTATGCGCATTCCTGGGAATCAAACGTATGCACTTGGCGTTGCAAGCGCAGCAGTGCAGTACTGAGATTAATGTCACCACTAAGTGATATTACAGGGCAGATCTGCAGTGGGGTGCGGTAGGGCTTTACTACGGTAAAACAGCACATGGTCTGACACCCTGTAAATTTACAGTAATAAACAGTAAATTAATGTGAGAATATAAACAGCATGTGGGAAGCAAAACTGCTGCTCCATGTGCCATTGAAGACCGTTTATATATTTATGAAAATATAACCTGAATCTGCTCTGTTTAATCTTTAATGGAGTTCATGCATTAGCAGATAAAAATAGGCAGTTATGAAAGTGTCTTCTTTAAAGCTGCCATCCATAACTTTTTGGGGTTAAAAATGAATAAGCACTAGCAAATTTCTGTTCACCAGCTCAATGCTTTAGCCACTTCACCAGAAAACAGCACATACAGGATAATTAATACAATTAGTAAAAATTTCAATAAATCAAACTGACCTTTGACCCTGGTCGCCCTATGTCACCCTAAAGTGAAGAAGGGAAACAGGCCCTTAAATTTCAATTCTTGTTTCATCACTAACAGAGGAAGGCATTTTTGACAAAAGTTAAAGTTTCTTACCTTATCTCCTTTAGGTCCCTGCATTCCTGGAACGCCACCACGGCCCTAAAATAATGCGAGACATTTGAAATTATAGCCCTGCTTCTCTGTGTTCCAGACAGGCTGTCAGTCTGTGTGTTGCTTGGTAACAAGCAAAGTTGATCCTATTTTGGCTTTGTTTGTAACTATTTTTATTAGCGCAGCAAAAATAGACAAAATAACTGGCCACATGCTTCCTAACAAACTTTGTGTTTGTGGAACTGTTGCCTAAAAACAACATTCCTGTTATACAGAATATCAGCATGGCTGAATCACAGTTGTACTGATATTTATTATAACAGCACTCTTGTCTGTATGGTTTTTAAAGTCTCATTTACCCTGCTGAAGAAACAGCTAATGGGCAGCTTAGCTGGTCTTAGCTTAATGGGCAGTTTTAACTAGTTTAGCAGCTGGTTTTGGCCACTTTTTACCACAGCTGGTTAAGCTGGTCTTAACTGGTCAGACTGGAAGATTATCTGACCTTCCAGATAAAACCGGCTTGGTCAGGCTAGAAGATTAGCTTTGCCAGGTTGCTTGGCGCGTCTTAAACCAGCTTCTTCCATCTGAAACCAGCTTAGGCTGGTTTTAGCTGGTTATCTCATTTAGCTGGGATCTCATTTTACCTTCCTTCTTCATACCTGTGGTCCAACAGGTCCAGGAAGTCCCGGTGGTCCCACAACACACTGCTCTTTTATCTTGTCCTCATTCTTTCCGTTCTCCTCTAATTTTTGCACAGCTCCAGGAAACACCTTGAAACAGAGATGTAATAGACTTTACTGTGAAACAGACAGGCTGTAATTTATCCCAGCTTACCCCCAAAAATTATTTAAGCCATTTTTATATTGTAACACCTACAGGTCCTCTTTTCAAGACACTGGGAGGAGGCGGAAACAAAGGTGGGGGAGGCGGAGTCAACAGGCAGCATGGGTCAAATCTTTTCAAGGTATCAGATGGATCCGGGGCTGAGGAATACACCAACCAATCAGAAGACAGAGAGAGCTTCAGGATAATTAACAACATGACAGCATGATTGTCATGAAATTACAGTAGCACTGCAGTGATAAATAACAGTAATGGACAGCATTGCAGTCGAATGCGCTTGAAGACACAGTGTGGTCGTGTAAAATATCAGCACGCATATCTGACAAATGAGCATTTAGTGGAGCACATGTGCATTCGTGATTTAAAATAAATGACCATGCGAAAAAAAGCAACTGATAATGCAGCAAAAATTAAACATTGCATTAGCGAAACTGATATAAAAAACGTTAACGCTGAATTGCATTACACGAATCATGTCACATGCCACACATATTAACTTTATAAATACTATAATTTGAAAACCTTTAAATATATATATATATGTGTATATATTATATATAGAGACTGTGCAAATATATAAAAGAATTACGATGCATTTACTTGGTCCCACTACAGACAGTATACCGTCTAGTCCATAAAGACAAAAATAGTAAATATATATAAATTACGAAATGTTAAAATGTATGTTTAAGCAAAACATAACCTATATATAAAGCGCACGTCTATATGCCGCTTAAGCAAACGCTGATCATATATGAACACGCACGAGCACACACGTGTGCACACGCATGCAGTCGCGCGCTCCTCTCATACCTGTAGCAATGGGAATAACATTGTCCAGATTGAAAGGTGAAAGGTACGCCGACACAGAGCACAGCAGAAAATGCAGTTGTATCCCAACCCTGCTCAGAGCCATGTTCCTATATCAGTGTGTCAAAAATACATCCATCTGAACCGGTGCCCGCCCTCTCACTGCTAAATCTCTCTCCCATCCAGTTTAAAATACCAACAGCTCTCCTTCTCCCTCCCTCACACTCTATTTTGTGCTGCCTCGGCCTCGTCTGTCACTGTGGCTGTGTTATTAAGTCACAAGCACGCTTCCCACGGAGTCTGTGGGAACCTCCAGCCTGGTACTGACATCCGATCTGCCCCCTCCAGTCCTCATGCCAAGATTAGACCCTCGGTGCATACCATAGCCAACAAACTGTACAGATATAATACAAGGCAGTCGTTCACTTAATCACTGAAGATTAGAAATAATCGAAATTATTTTTAGTTTATCAATAACTGCAAATAAAATTGCATATTGATCAACATTCTTCAGCTGTTGAAGGCAGGGTAGGAAACATTTTTTGTTATGCTGGTTTGAAGTCACATTTACTAAGTGGTGTAAATATATTTAAATATTTATCATCTAAGAAAGGCACAGGACCACAAAATATTCGTCCAATCATAGCATTCGGTCCGGATGCAATGATAGGATGCCCTGCTTGACTGTCAAACGATGCATGCGTTCATCTTATGCATTTGAAGGGAGGGTGGGATATAACGCTTTGCTTGCCAGCACCAGCCTCTTCGAAACTGCCCACCCTGCCTTTAATGGGATACAGGATATTACTATATACTGTACAAAACAATGCAGCTGTCATTATAATGTGATCATCTTCAAAACACAAGGTAATGACTTACACTGTTAAATCATCTGCAACAATTTTATTAAGCAACTGACAAAAAATAAAGGAAACTTTAGTAGGGCTACCTGGGCTAGCTGTCACAAATTTGTCCTCAAGTAAGTATTTCTGTCAGCTTGTGTTAAGAGACAAACCGTAAAATCTACAAAAAAATACTGCTGTCCAGCTCATTTTACTGTATAGCAGCACAACAAACACAAAAACACGGGTTAAAAACAGTGCTTCTGCCTGACAGTAATCATATGATTAAGATATAGCTCCTGTGACAACTAGCCCCGGTAACAACATACAATAATAAAATATGAAACACTTTTGACAAAAAATTACACATTTTTAAATTAACCAAGAATGGGGAGGATAACCTTCCTGTCTGTTAACCTCTAAAGACAATCCCGTCTCTATCTAGAGATGTTAAAATTAATAATATGATAAATATTGATCGATTTATAAATGCAATTTATAAATTTGAACTACACTGGCTTTTTAAAACAATCTGACAGCATGGTTCTTTATTTCTGCCTGAATTCATTCCAAAAAAACAACAATTGGCATGACAATTGGACAGCTTACCTGTTTTGGCACCTAAAAAGGATTAACATAATATACTCATATACTCACACTTAGCATCAGATGGTTTTCTTATGTAGCGTTTTAGCTAGTTAAGGGGGATCAGATCCTCATTAAAAATTAGCACTTAGTGATACTAGTAAAACAGCAGCCATAAAACATTGCATAAAAAAATGTAAATTATTCACATAAATCTTTGGTCCCTAATGCAAGAGAGCCATTTTATAATATACAAAGTCAACATCATTTGTTATAAAAATTACATTGAATAAAATAGTATGAAAGGATATATAAAATTTTTATGATGCAGCTGCAAAATAGTTTCAGTGCAAGTCTAGCGCAAGCAAGCTCATAATGACAGCTGACATGTCTTACATTTGTGCTGCCATTGTTATGTAATGCAAAAACTCTCATTGGAGTAAAACACAGCTGGGTGTTTACAGCCACAAAGCGTTGATACAAGATAAACCCCATCAAAATAAAGGCTAAGCTTTTCCCTCCTCAGAGTGTAGTTTAAAACATTATTTAAGTGTAATATGTATATGATATGTAGTCTTACTGTAATTACATAATTTTATATTTTATTCTTTTTTTTTTTAAAAAAACCTCCTCCTAAACTATCATCTCTCATTAAATCTACTCCATCATTTCAAGCCCAACCCCAACCATCCTCAAAGGTCAGCAGTGCAAACCTGTTATCAAAATCACTGTCACCATTGTCAGACACCATTCCCCTGCTTCTGTTGCCCCTCCCTCTTTGGCCACTG
>JAZGTK010016724.1:0-12593 GCA_036877625.1 Ambastaia sidthimunki
TGATGTACTAGAATGGAATAAGAATTTGGGGTTTGGAAGTAGGTCAAAAGCACTGCCTTGTCAGCACTCTTACCATTAAAGTGAGGGGGGTCAGATACGTCAGCAATCTGTTTCCCTCACCTCATCATCATGGGGTCTTAGTTGTGACATCATCTGCTCTGTGGAGATGTAATTCCCTGTTTTCATAATGGAAGTGTTCTGCATATCAGCTTTATTCACCAGATAGCCCTTATCACTACCAGCAGGCTCAACACATTTGGCTAAAAGCCCTTTAATTCATAGCAAACTCAGGCCAGCAGTAGACTGTTGAGGCTATTATGGAAGCATAAAGGCTAGATTGTTTCTAAAATATTATTATTAAAGCCGCAGAGCATTTCTCTTGAGAAACACAGGCCCTCTGCTTCAGTAGGTACTGTTCAATATCAGCCTGTTATTTTATCCTTATGGGATGTTTATAAGGTGAAGCACAGCTGGTGTTGATGTTTCTAAGCTTAGAGCCAAATAAAATTCTTCTGCTCCTCAGATACAATGAACTGCAGTCTGGTGCATGTCAATGTGTCCTTTCGACCTGATTGTGTTTAATGGCTTTAAATGAAGTCTAATTAGTTTGGCCTTCCTGACTAAGTAATTCTCATGAGCTTTAAAATCTGAAAGTATGGGGGAGTACCACTCATCTGGAAGGAGGGAGGAAATTGATGCTGGGTATTGTGAGGTTGAAACCTCAATGCCTGAATTTGGCCTGGAGGGATTCTGAGGCAGCTCTTGTTTCACCAAAACCCAGAACTTACAGCATTGAGATGTGGGCTTTTATTAAAGACATATAGCTACATCAGCCAATGTCTGCCTTTTGATCCAAACAGTTAAAATACATGGATTAATACCCACTGTCTCTATAAAGTTTGTGCTATATAAACCTGTTCTAAAAATACTGCTGTGTGTTTTTTAAAATACAAAGTGACAGAAAATTCTCTTAATAATTTCTGCAGAGAACCATCAGAAAAGTGACACCATACACAACAAGCTCACCACCGTGAAAAAGGCAGAAAAAAATCAGGTATTTATCCATTGTTGCACATTACCTAGATAAAGCATATTTTAGTTGGAGGCTATGTGATATACTGTGATGTGATTGTGACTAAAATGTGATGTGTCAGTGTTATAAGCTATAAGCTTTGCATATAGGCCTGTGAAAAACATTTTCAATACAGTTGTTGTAAATTTTGCTTAGCGCTGCAGCGAGTGGAGGACATAATCCACCCATCCGATTGCTCTTGGAGGAAAAGGAGAAGGCCAATTTGTCTTTACAGGAAACTGTTGAGGTTAGTAACTCAATTGTATTCATAAATCTAAATAAAAATGTTTGAGCACACAGCTGGCAAAAGATGCATATGTCATAAAAGGAAGTATGTTGGTGCTGGTCTCCTAGCAAGTGGTCAAGGGCTTGAGGAAATGTTTCCTGTTGCTGCTGAAATACAGCAGAGGTTGCAGTATAACATCAGGATTGGTGAATGAGTCACTGTGAGGTCAGCAGCTATGATGATTGTCACCAGTAAAAACATGTGACAGTTTTGGAGAAGTGACAGGCAGGCCAAGGATGGTAACCCATACTCAGTTTTTCCTCAACATTTAACCCATCTTTTCTACCAGTTAACGTGTAAATTTTGCATGTCTTTCAGTCATAAAAAATGATTAAAATGGCTTGCAATTTCATTTAAAAGAGAAGGATTGTCAATAACATATATAGTACTTTGTCAGTCAAAGCCAATTGTCTTTGCAAGGAAGTGTTTCAAATGTGTGACGTTCGCTCTTCATTGGTTCACTTGTTTGCAGCATTATAAAATCTTTTTCTGATAAAAATATGATAAGCTCACAACCACTATGAGTAAATATCTCTTAAATATGTATACAAGGGTCACAAAAACATCTCTTCATTATGTCAGAAAGCTCCCATCAGGAAATTTATTTTTAGGAATTTAAGAGCATACACTGTGTATGTTAACAGTATGTCTTACAGTAAAGTTGAAAGTGTTTATGTGAAAGAAAGTAACTATATTGAAGTCATTCTGATTTTATGTTCCTTGTGACAAATCTTATAAATGTACTAAGAACTGAAAACAGTTTTTTTTATTTGGTTGTGCTTTATTGTGGGATTTGTTGCAATGCATTTTACTTTGTTAGTCAATGGACATCAGCATGTTATTTCCATTATCATGTCATAAGACTTAATGCAGTGTACAACTAAAGCTTTTCCAGTATTTTGGTCTGCCAAGTTTGTGGCTCATTTTCATTAGCCTCCAGATGTTAGACTGAAAGCAAAAGGATCATATTAAAGTTGATTTTATTCTGAACTTCATCATGGAAACTGACTGATTATCAAATGTTGAAGTTTCTACACATGCCCATAAAACCTCCAGAGATATTTCACATCATTAGTTCATGAAGTCATGGCAGAAAATGACTTCACTAACATTTAAAAACACACGGAAAAGCACAGTGATGGATGTGAAAGGATGTGATAATATTTTGGTAAACAAATTTCACTTATCCTTTTTGTGTTTTGTTTACCATTTTTAACTGGCTTGCCATGTCTGGAACTTTGTAAAGGATCATTTTGATGAGAATTTAAATAGGAATTCAAATGGTCTGCCAATTTGAACCAGGCATGGGATAAGAGCTGAGAGGAAATTATAGATAGATTTATTTTGTTTTAAATTTCATGGGCTCTCTGTATTACACACCACATTCCGGGTTTTGGGTAGCACAATAACCTATTGAACTTTAATGCCATTGTCATTAGTCTGTAATCTGTTACCCTTTTAAGTAATATGGAAGCCCTTTGTGTCTTTCTCATGAGGCATGTGTTTAGACTAACATCAGCCCATTGTGGAAACCTCTGACCAAATGTAAACAATTCTGCAGCTGAGAGGAAAAAGAGCAAAACTGCTTAATATGTAAGAAATCATTACGCATTATAAAAGATTTCTTAAAATATGATTTTTTTTAATATAACAATATAAATTTGTTTCCCATGGGAGTAAAAATAAGAAACAGACTCTTTTCTTTTGATCCAGTTTTGTTGGTGAAGTTCTCAGCGCTCTCAGATGACTCAGACTTTGGTGAGTGTGGAGGGGCTGGTGGAATTTGGGGTTAGATTCTTGAGCTGTACAGCAGCAGTAAAGCTCCCTGAGATGCTCTGATATACTATCAAGAACATGCCTGAGACCCTCAGCATACAGAGACCATATGAGGAATAGTGTGAGAACGTCTTTAATGGGACTTGTTCTCATGATGAGAGAATGAGTGGGATACTCCCTCTGGCTCGTAGCCCTTTAAAGTGAAGATAAGAAACATACAAATGGACCGAGTTTAAAGGGGGCAAATGTAATAGAGGTGAAGTCGCTGAATAAAGTGCTGTATTACTCCACTTCAGAGGGGCTTTCCAGGAATTTTATAAATGTCTTGAAATGAAAGAACTTACTCGTCCACTTTAAACACTGAATCAAAATCATGTGCTTTTTTACTCTTAAGGTTTTATTTATTGCCAAAAGTTCATTCCACAACTTGGGAATCTGTGAGTTTTGCAAACATTCAGATTTTGCATACTGATCTCAGATATATAGGTCATCTTTTCACGCTGAGCATGAAAAATAACTAATAATTATTTGAATTTTATATATTTCTAATCAACGTGTTTTTAAGCAAACACTTGATGCAGTCGTGGGTCTAAAACAAGAGCGCTTGTACTTACAGATAATTCTAGCATTATTGTGAACAAGCAATACAAATTAGTGCAAGAACAATAAGCAGTGATTGACAGTAGACCATATTCCACCAACCGAAAGTCTTCACTAGTGTGCTTGTTTGGGTTTAAGATGCAGAGACATTCAATCCAAGTGTTTACTATGTGAATGTATCAACATTTTGAAGGCTGAGAATATCATGTCAAGTAAAGAAGAGTAAAGGACTTGGCAACAGTGTTGTTTTGTCGAGACAATAATAACATTTTTGCACACAGTGAAAACAAACAAAAAGCAAGGCATGACATTGCATAGTGCTTTCATGAAAATGTGATGGTACAGTTCCAAACAAGCAAAAAATGTATTTGTTTGACAGAGTTCAGATGTAAGGGATATCCCTGATTACTGTCCCTAAGCATCTGTTTTTATTTAGTCTCAGATACGACTGTCTAAAACTTTCCTTTTTTATTTATGCCTTAGGATGATTAATGGAGAAATCTGTAGCACAATAAAAAACACATGGTAATCAGACTAACTGAAAAACATAAGCAAAAAATTCTTTAAATAAGAATGACTTTTTACACCAGGCAATAATTGGCATGTTTATTGTGTTTCCCATCTTACTGTAAAGTCACTTCCTGTCTGTTAGGATGATGTAATATAGGATGGAGCACAATAAACGTCGGAGAGTGGAAAAGTTTTGGGTTGATTTTCATGGATGTTTTTATGTATATGGATGTAGGACAGTCACTTAGAGTCATTGACCTATTGTAATTGGAAAACAAGCTATTTGCTGTCATTAGTGACTTAATCTATCTATAAATGTCTAAATGAGATGCATCCTGTTTGGTTGACCTTACAATCCTAAAACAAACAATTTCTGGAACTCAGTGATGAACTGATGACATGAAGGCAATCAAAAGGTTAAAAACAGACTGCTGGAGCAAAACAGGTGTTATCAGAGAGAGACGTTAACCCCTGTGACACACCCACAGGCCTCAAAGCATTACTTTCAAATCTTCACACCCCAAAAACAGACTTACATTGAGTCACTATGAGTAAGTGGGCGTTCAAACAGTAAGAAGTGTTCCTTGTTTTAGCAAGATAGGAAAACCACACACATGCACATACACACATGCCTTCATATAAAAATGCAATATCAGGACTATAAAATGCTTACTAGTATTTACTTACATAAATAGTGATATCAGTATTATTCCTCAAACATTTATTGATGCCACAAAGGCAGCTGCAAGAGCAAATTAGCTTGACATGCTGTTAAAAAAAACGGCAGTATGTTGTGTCACAATATTTGATTTGGGCATGTAGAAATCCCCTTTGGCCTGCATCATTGTTCTAATCAGAGCGAGCTGAGAGAAACTAAGCTTATCATATATCATGTCCTTACTGAAGCTACCCCATGACTTTCTGGTAAATTCCGCCTGCCCGACGCTTCAGGGGACAGTGGGCAGGACCGTGAGCCAGACTGAACACAAAACACAATTGTTCAAGCTACTGCCAGTAATTCACAAATCTCATCATGGTTGTCATGGGAGCCGAGCTGCCTCTTGTAGCAGAGTCCCTCTAAACATAGGAAACCTGGGCACTGCCCTTCCTGTAAAGGTTTCAGCCATGTCAGAGATCCGCCATCAGCTTTAAAGAACAAAAGTACAACATATCCACCAGCAAGATCCTGCAAGCAGGATGACCTACTTCTGCTAGAAAAAAGCAATACAACTTTTTATTGGGAAATTGGTGCATGTTTCATCA
Source organism: Ambastaia sidthimunki (assembly GCA_036877625.1). Taxonomy (NCBI): domain Eukaryota; kingdom Metazoa; phylum Chordata; class Actinopteri; order Cypriniformes; family Botiidae; genus Ambastaia; species Ambastaia sidthimunki. The sequence goes on from JAZGTK010016724.1 coordinate 5,508, forward strand.
TGAGATTTTCAACAGGTCACACATGGTTTATTTTCTAAAGTTCACATTTTTGTCATTTAACTAGGGAAAGAAAACTTGGCCACCAACCCAGAGCTGAGTAAGACTGTTTAGTGATATATCCTGTATAAGTCATTTGGGAGTCATTAAAATCCAGTTCCATTGAACCTTGTTTTAAAGCCAGTTCTGTTCAACTGGATTTTTCTTCATAAGTTTAATAATGGATTTGCATGAAATATGTGTGAACTACACTGTATGTAGTAGAATCAGCAGTAAGGTTCATCTGATGACACCAACAAAAAAATCATATAATCATGTATTTAGTCATGAATGGCTCTCTGTCACTTCTTCTACACCCCCACCTTTACTCTTGGTGGAGCAATTTCCTATATATCCCAGATGAGTAATAAAGTAAGGAAATGTCACAAGCACACTTTAACCCAAACCTTTAAATTAATTTTTTTGTTTTTGACTACATCAAACACATAGCTTAATCTTTTTATTTAAAGAAGAAACATATTTTCTTTGTCCGAACTACAGGACTACAAACAGATAAAAAAAATGAAATTGGTGGTTGACTGTTGACTGGTCTGGTAACATGTCAACAACATCCATATTTACATGAGGATCCTGGGAGAGTTTAAACTTCTGTTCCTTCTTTAAAGTCAGCTGAAGACATAGACCCCTTTACCCACTTCCTTGAGTGACTGTTTCCTTCCTTTGTCCTTGCTGCACTCATGCAGTCTGAGTAAGTCTGACTCCTGCATCCAAAAGTCAAAGCAGGCTCATTTGTTACACAGGGGATGCAAATGCTTGACATTTCCTGTGTTTAGACCAAAACCTCTTAAAGCATTCTGAGTTCATTGAATATGTGGGTCATAACTGACAACACAGCCTGCTGTGATTATTCATCAAGTTAAATGGTTGTCTATCACTTTCCCAAAAAAAGTGCCGTAAGATAAAGTCACCAGATTAAGGACATGACCTATATGCAGTGGAAATGATACTAGTTATTGTCATTTTCTTCATAAATCCTGACGCAATCTTTAACATTGCCAACTTTTTGTGAAACACTTCCTTGGTGGTATTTGATGATCAATCAACTTCCCTAAAGTACAAGACAAGAATAGTGGTTATGATCACATGTAACACCAGAAGCACCATATATGGAAATGATGGCACCTTGCACCACACGCCCCGCCTCTCTCACGTACACCAAAACACCATCAGTCATTTCCATGGTATCAAAATAGGTTTATTTCACAGAATTGAACATTGTCAAAACGTTAAAAATTTTGCATATAAATGTTTTAAAATTAATGCGCTTAAAATTATGACGACATAAAAAAAAGTGACATTCACAGAGTGGGTTTATTCCAGGGCAGTCAAGTTATCCTTTCTCATCTCATCAACCATAAGAACCACAAAGATCATACGAACAGTAACATCTATATTAGATTTTGAGATTTTCTTTTAAGCTTCTGAGACAATTAAACTTGAAGGAACACTCTGAAGGAAAATGATGGAAGCTGTAGGAGAAAACTAAGGAACAGCCACATAAGTGTAAAAATGGCAAAAACATTGACTGTAAAGTATTAAACAAATGCTTGTCTACAGGATGTAACAGAGGATGTTCAAACTGGATTCTGATTCAGAGAAATAACATGACCACATATCTGACTCAGACTTCTGTAAAATGGTCAGAGGCTTATTGTAGGTACCAAAAAAGCAGGTCATTTAAAGTAACATACAGGTCTCTTTTCCTGAGAGAGAGAGAGAGAGAGAGAGAGAGCACTAGTAGACATACAATTAAAAAAAACTCTGAATGGTTTATTTAATGCATTGTGATTATTGGCATAAACCAACACAGGCAGACTTAAACACTTTACTGTAGGAAGCTTAGCCATGTTTTTGTGCACAGTCTAATTTAGCTCTTTCAGTTTTTTGATTCCTGAAGATCACTTGCCTCCCCTAGTGGTGACACTTAAACCCTTTGAGGCTATTGGACATTTCCATACTATTGACTGTGACACACATCACCTGACTCAACACAAGAGTACGTTGTTACAATATTGTTCTTTTTTTTTTGTGTGTATGACAACTTTCCAGATAAATATTCTAATGCATTCAATGCAGATTTCTTAATTAGTGCCTAATAATACGGCAGCCCTTATTTTAATTAGATTCCCTTTTGAATAAATTCTTTCCAGTAATGAGAAAACAAGCAAAAAGTCATAAACCTTTGTTCAGTCAGACCACATATTATCCAGTAGCTTTAATGTCCATCTCATAGCTTTTCAAAGTTTTAAGGCCTGGTTCTCAAACAAAACTTCCTATTTTTAACCTCACTTGTAAGCCACTCTTATTTTGTGAAACTTCCTATGAATCAACAATTCAAATCAACATTCACAAGGCACCCACAAACTAACACACTACAAAATACTATACCAAATCCACTATTTCTGACATTACATGGAGCTAAATTTGCACAAGTAATTGGGTATTAGTGTAGAGATTCATGTTAAAGATTAAGCAAAACAACAACAAAAAAATCAAGCAGGAAAACTCAAACCAGTTTATCTGATTGTTCAAACATGTAAGAATGACTTTATGTAGAAGCCACTGATCTCTGCAGTTGGTGGCTAAACTAATGAAGTTAATGACATTGGAAATGAAGGCTTTACTCTGAAACAATTCTGTTTGCAGTGGCATAAGCCGTTTCCTTTGATCTTGTTTAGTGTGGTGCTTTATAATTCCAGTAATGTAAAAAAAGCACAGTCAATTTAAACCTGTAAATGATCACATACTTCACACAGACGCAACAGCCTGCACCCAACAAATATTTAACATGAATTTGAAAAAGGGAAGCAAACGTTTCAAGCAGGAGGTTAAGAAAAAGAACAGAAAAGCATGCTAATGCAAAGATATGGATTGCAACAATTCAATCTGGCAATATTTAGTAGCATAGTTGAGACAATTCTTGAAAAATTTAGCCTCATCTTAAGACAATTTGTTTTAGTCCACATGTGACTGTTAAACCACAGCTTCTGACTCTCAATGTACTCATCAGACTGACTCACAGCACAACTAGCCAAGCACCCGTCCCACTGCAGTACAAGAATGAAAAGTATCCATATCAGCATGCCACACAAGCACCCATACCCACAAAGAGAGAGAAAGGAAGAAAGAGAACTAGGGGGGTGAGGGGTACAGCTCTCCCCCTCAGTGGCCTTCTGCGGTTGTTTTGGGCTTGGACGCTTTCTTAAGACCTTCTTTCATACTCAGGGACTCCAGCTGCTCCATTGAGTCAGCCGCACCCTGGCTTGTGGTTGTCCGGGAGCAGCTGGTGTCTACAAACATGTTGGGGATGTCCTGACCAAAGTAGATCTTGCTGTTTGCTGATATAGACTGGAACTTCATCAGTTCCAGATACTCTGGTGTCAGCTTTAGCTGTGGAGGAGGGAGACAGTGATGTGATAAATGATCTGAGCACGTCCTGTATGGAATCTTTCTCACTGAAAGAATGCGTGATTGCGCCCCCTTGTGTTCACACTTAAAAATTAATGAACTTTACCCATGAACACCACAACGATAAAAACTGAACTTTACATGAACTCACTTTTTTTCTAATTGGCTATTTCAAGGGTTTTCCAAGCAGTTATTTAAATAAAGTCAATGCTAAATTATTTACAAACAGCACTGAGCCTTCTGCCAACATATTTTCCATCAATCTTTATAATTTTACTCCTATTATTAAGTGTCCTGCTTTTGTATTTAAATGTATAATGGAAGCTTCATTTATCAGGGAAAATTCCTTGTGTTTTTTCTGATTTTGAGGTTTTTGATTCTGATATTTCATATTTTGTTAATATGTCACTGCAATGTGAAAGGCTATAAACTTGACTGGTATGTTTTACCCTGTTGGCTTCAGCGAATTTTGCAGCAGTGTAATACTCAGCATCTGCTCTTGCTTTCTCCCTTGCCAGAAAAGCCGCATCTGTAATCAAAAACAACAACCGATGAGCAAAAGCACTGTGTGTGGCACATGCTATCAAAACACTCTGCAGGTATGTCAGACCTTCTATTTCAGAGATCTTCTTCTCTGTTTCCTTCTCCATCACTTTTTGTTGGAAGTGAATCTCTGCCACCTGAGCCATTTTCTGAGCCTCTAAAAAGAGAGCGACGGGAATAAAAACAGATGCCACAATGATGTGCTGGAATTTTTACATGATTGGCATTAACATATCTAGAGGAATCCCACCTATGATAGCTTTCTTTCTCTCAGTTTCAGCCTCCTTCTCCACCACTTTCTGCGTCTGAGCTGTGATCAGCAGCCGGGTCTTCTCTGCTTCCCTGCAGACGACCAAAGCAGAGATGTTTGATAATATGGTGCACTGTTTTGAAAACAGTAACTGTTTATGGTTGATAACAGCTAAAGTTTCTGCCTGTGGCTCATTCAACTCATTTAAATAAATTAAGGGCTATGTGAATCACAGCCAACCGAGCTGTACAGACAATACACCTTCTCACTTACATTAATTCGTAGTTTCTTCTAATGGCCTCAGGAATTTTGGGTTTGGTGACTCGCACGGCCTGCAAAATATACCACAGAAAAATGAAATTTGTATTACAGTTAAAACTAAAACCACAGAGACTGAAATACAAACTTTACCTGAATCGTGAGACCAGGAGCCATAGCATTCAAGTCTTTCTGCAAAGCAGTCTTTAAGTTCTCATCAATTATGTCTGTCAAACAAAAGCATCAGAAACACAAGACAGTGACTTTTCTGAATTTACAAAGTACACAAGCAAAACAACTCAGACAACAAGAATCAGTGCTCACATAAACAACTGCTCTAAATATACTTAGCAGAATATATTGTTTGACATTACCAAACAGCTCTATGTAGACTTCCTGTAGTGTGTGAACACTGCAAAACTGATTCAGCTCATGGTGAATTTTGTTAAAGATCAGAGTCTTGTCATAATCTGCAGTGTAGTTCTTCACTATGTCCACCACTGAGGAGAAAAGAAAGTAAGAACATAGAAGCACAGAATGACTAAATAAAAATAAATCAAAGCCCGATTAAGGCCCTTACCTGCTGATGGGACCAACATGTTGACCACTTCAATTCTGTCAAAATAGATCATGACACCCCCACTGTGGAAGACCAAAAGTAGATTCTTTTATTGAAGAGCCCCACAATACAAAGTAACGAGTGTCATTATTAACCAATTTTTGTAGAATAAGTGGTAAAAATACCAACAACAGGATGATTTACCTGGTTCCACAAGGCACATTTTTAATTTCGTCTGTCTGCAGAGTTGTCTATAAATGTGATCCAAACAAATAATCAAGAAAGAGCAACAAAATATCAAGACAAACATCCCCATATTCAAAATAATGACAAACATTCACAGCTGTTTTCAGACTTTTGTACCTGCACTGATCTGTATGAAGTGATGAAAGGCAGCATTATATGGTAACCTGGACCATTAGGAGAGGTCAGCAATGCTCCCCCTCTAAAAATACAAGACAAAATGATTATACAAAAATGATTATACAATGATTAACATTAAATTAAGAAACTCCTCATAGTTCAGTTCAGTTGATGTAAGAATCTTCTTGCGCAAAATAATATTAACACTAATATTAGTACCATCTTAGTACATGAGACGCTAAAAAACAAAATTTCTATTGTCTTGAAGAGATTTAGTCTTTACTCCAACAGGTCTTTGCATATAACAAGTACTGCTATTCTAAATTAACGTATGTAGATTAAATCCTAAGACATTTTCTTATAGCAAAGGATCTTGATGCAACTTAAACTCACCTGTAATACACAGCTAAATGTCCCTCCTCAATCTTGTGTATGGAAGAATGAAGAAGAATGGCCATCACACCGGCCATCGCTGCAACGACTGCTCCAGCATGTGCCATTTTCCCTTACCCAGCATTCACCTGCTGAGAGACAGGTTTACAATTATGACAGCATTCACAGGATAAACACATATTTTAGGTGACAACAGATCCGTTAGATCCAGATTAGCCTGTGCTTCACAACCCCCATACACCCGAGCACCCTTCCCCCCTAGTCACAGACACACACCCCCACAAATCAATAATCTCTGGACAGCTGCAACGCAAACTGGAATAACAGGCTCTCAAAGTCCAATGAGAGCCACACACAGCTTTCAACACACGGAAGTAATATGTCAGTATCATGCAAATACATAAACAAAAAGCATGTTATACTCTTCCTAACTAATGATGGCCATATCGTGCATGCATTAGTGAGAACTGTATGACACCCACAGCTATTTTAGGAATACGAATGTTAACCATAAAGCTATCAGTGACCTGGTGTTGCATTTAAAACCTGGCTGTATTTAAACCTAATGTGTAGCCTACCTAGACAGATTTTAGACACCATGAGCGAATGCAGCCTTTTGTAAGAATGCTTCTATAATAGCTGAAATGCTGTCTAGGCAGGCAACTCACAATGGTTTAATACACAGCCTCTCCATATCCTATCCTGGCTATGTTAGCTACTGTAACTACAGTACTTCCTCAAATCAAGTGCTAACTCGCCCACACTACTGTACATGACACTAACTAATAGCAATGAGTGTATTCTGTTGATTCACATGTTAGCACATTTAAAAAACAGCTTCAGTGCTTGTGAGTTAATCTAGTCACTACAGAAGCCGTCATCCATGCATTACTACATTCAAGCTAACCAACGCCTGCCCGCTTTCCATGCCAGGATCGCTTCAGTGGGCTAAGCTAGTTTCAAATAAAAGCAAATCTTGTGGCAAAATCACCTCCTGTCAAGTTAAACGCTAACATGAGAAACTAATGCTTGTCAAAAGATGAATTTACCGATTATTCGTTTAGTTAATGGACAATGCTGTTTTTTTCACTTTTGCTGGACATTACTGATTACTCACGACGACATGCCCAACACTGTAGGTTGAAGGGTCCCTGTTGCAACGCTTTGTAAATCAGATACTGGTCATTTCCCTTTCAAAATCTGTCTCAGAAAGGCTTTCAAAATAAAGGTCACTATGAACTATGGCATTTTTGTG